>LJIJ01001661.1:0-38922 GCA_001718145.1 Orchesella cincta
CGTTTGATTTCCAGATATATTCTTGGGGAAAAGGAAATGTTTGAAGTTGGGCAAAACTAGACTCTTTTGACTAATGAAAGGAATGACGAAATGTGAGATTGTGCTCCAAGTTGGATAGAAATAATAATGAGCGGTTCCAAGAAATGTAAAGGGAAATGAGCTAGTTTATTTGGGGAATAAGACAATATTATAATGATTGTGATTCAAGAGTTCAAAAGCAAATAATTAATATCCGGCTCTCCTCCAGCTCTTCGAGATTTATGAGGGCTCACGCGTATTGTAAGGAAATGATGAAAAATGTAACGACCATTACAGAAACCTGCAAATTAAGGAGGGAATCCAGATCTAGAGCAGGAGCCAAAGAGAAAAAGACTCCTTTCTTATTATTATTACCTGGCCGAGAAAAGCATAGTCTATATGGTAGAAGCCTGCTGAACCCACTCCAATAGTTGCCTCTCCTACTTCCGCCAGCAGAAACTTGATCTCTTTCCTGGATCTCTGGTGTATTTTCCAATTAGATTCATCACCATCATCAGCATCTCCTTTCAGAATCCACTGGCGAAACCGGTGCATCTACAGTCAAATATACGTGCAAAAAAAAGTACAAAAGAAGGCCATTTATTTGAGAGGGGAAAAGTCATTAAATTTTCTAGTTTTACCTTGCGAAATGACTCGGCCGACAAAGTGATTACAGTTCCGTCATAAAACATAAAGTAGATCATGTGCGCCTTTACAAACCAGTCTTTGGTGCGGAGTGCCTTGTCCAAGTCGGTAGCTAGCCAAACTGTAATATCCAAAATGTACCAGTAGCAAAGTAGATACCAAACGTTGTTAATGGAATCGCAGAGTTTCCTTAGGGTAGCAAACTGTCGGTAAATTTCCTCCAGCTCTTTTTCATTCCTCCTTGGGGAGTTTAGGATTAGTTTTTCAAAATTCTTTACTCCGTCCAAATGGTAATGCAGCAGAGGCCGTAGCCACTTATAATTATCCTGGTTTGCATATCATGCGACCCGTTTATGAACACTTGGAGAATTCCAAGAAATGTTTCATGTGGGGTGAGTTGAGACAAAGAAGGACGGATCTCGGAGAGAGTTATGTTGTTGTGTAGAAAAAATACGTATTTTGCTCGAGCCACGTAAGATCTCAGCCACCAAGTTGGAGACCAGTCAGAAGCATTCATGACATCAAAGCCGATAAGTGGGCTGCAGAATCCCATAATCAGCCAAATGAGATGTGCAAAAATGACTATGAGCCACCTTTGTCGGTATTTTTCTGGGTGGTAGAGCAGAGAACAGTGGCTTATTGTCTCAAGCATGACTTGAAACTCTGCAAATTTGAAGTAGAGAGTTCGATAAAAGATGAGATCGAGGAGAAGGTGCGTCCATGAATGTACAAGGTTGAAATAAAAGATTGTAGGATGCTTTCCGGTTGTTTGCCAATTTTGCCGGATGACTGTTTGACGGGTAGATTATTGCAAATGCCCAGGAAATAAAGCATATACTCTGGAGAGAGAAAGGAAAAAGGCTGTTCACTCAAATTTTACTGACTTTAAGCAATTTTACCTTTTGAAGTAGGTTGGTTTTCAGTGGATGATGGCCAGTATTAGAATCATAATCTGGATGGAATGGTATGATGCACAGGTAATAGCTAACTTTGAAATAGTAGTGAAAATAGTGAAACTTGCATTTTGCGCTTTCCCTCGAAAATAAACTACTTTTTGTAAATTGGTTTTGAAACTTGAAACTCCTATAAAAATTATGAACTTGAAGGTCGTTTGCAACAGAGAAAATCTTTGGGTTGTAAGTTTTTCCATCATAAACACAAATTCATATTTCAGACATGTTTTAACAAATGTGAATGTAACGAACAGCAAAGGGTTGCCATTTCGAGTAACAGACAGGTTATAAATATGTGAGAAATAACCGAATATCTATTGAGTTGTTACTTCGTCAGCTTTTTCTGAATGCCTCATTATTTCATCATGCAGGTATTGTGTGGCTGCTGCAGATAAAAGTTTGTAACAAAAAGCTACAATTTTGAATTCAATAAGCAGCTCTCAAAGTAGTGATCAGCTAAAGTTTTGTGGCATTACAAAACACAGACCACGCAGAAAATGCGTGAAGAATTTATTAAAATCTACAGCAAAAATGAAGTTGCTTAAATGCAAAACAGCATGAATGTCATCAAAATGCATATCTGGTGAGAATAATTTATGACAGAACCACGTGAATTTGGTAGGTGTAAATACAACTAAACACCTAGTTAACGGGCCACCTAATATTGAATATTGCTTCTTCTGTTTAAGGGCTTTGTATTGCAGCTTGTAAACTGAGTTGAATTTGATTTTCCCATCATGGAACTTTTATAGCAAAAGTAAACTGTCACAGGTTCTCTCAAATATCCCATGAAAATACATTTGATCTACTCCGACTTTCAAAGGCAATAGTGATCCACATTGGAATGCCACAGGCCTTAAAGACTTGAATTGTTTCCGGATACACTTCCGTTCCCAAAACATACCCATTCCGTTGTTTACGTATGCACTTCTTCTCCAAATCAGTTTCTTACTTTTTCTGTCACTCTCAATAGCCATAGATAGGAGGAAGTATGAAAAGAAAGCACAGATCAAAGACACCACAGGGGCAATCCAATATACTTCAATTGGAATAATATAAAACCCCTTTATAGTGATAACGTTGCACAGCACAAAAATCAGGAAACCGTCTACCATCAGGATTGCAATCAGTGATGTAATAGGTCCTTTAAAACCCTGATTTCCTACACGAAGAGCATTGTACCACTTGAAAAACTTCATATCTACTCTCGTTCCCAAAGGAAGCCGACTCAACGTATCAAGATAACGTGCTTGTAGCTCAAACATGTAGATAAAGGTGGAAAAATAAAAGGAGTAAAATCGACAAGCTTCAAAAGTTGCAACAAAAATTAAAGCTACTCTGGATGTAACCATAAGTGTGTTTCTAATAAAGCTACAGTACAAACTAATATGACAAGAGTGACTTGAGGGGAAAAGAAAAGGCAAGAAGCAGTAGTACGGGTCAATGTTCATTCCCACCAAGGAAACTGGTAGGGTAATAACTATTTCGCAAACATCAGAATCGAGAGCTTGAGACCTCGGTAGAGCATTTTCCAATACTTTTCAAATTGTAAATTAGGATGAGCAATGTACGAACGCAACTCAGAATCTAAAATGAGCACCACAAAGAAATTACTGTTTGAAGCATGAATAACAAACAAACGTACACTGGTGCAGAATCTTTTGTAACGTTGTAACCAGTTACAGCCCCCAGCTCGTATACGGGGCATTAAGTAACATGGAGGAAGTTCGGGTCAGGTTACAGGAAGATTTCAAATCCTTAAAAGATTCTGCACCCGTGCAAACGTATATGAAATTAGGTTGATTAAAGCTTACCAAGACGTCTTTTTAACAAAGCCAAGCAATTCAACCCATCAACAAGCTGATGCGGATCATTGATAATAGCACCGTATGAAGTCCAGACCAAGCTTATCATTGCTGTAAGCATGTATGCCGTGACGACAAGTTGTGGTGAAAAGCATTTGGGAGTTGCTGCAACGTATGCACAAGCGCTTAACTGAGCACCAAAGGCCACAACGAAGATGTTAAAATAAGACAGATAATACTTGGGGTAACGTGATCCCCTCGTGAAAAGCATATGCGTTTGGGAATTCCATTCAAGCACCATTAGGGGACACCACCCAAACAATTTATTGTACAGAGAAAATGCAGCAGTACTACAAAGACTTGGTAAAGAAGGTAAGTTATCGAGACCCATTTTCTGCAAATTTTGCAAACATGAATGAAATGAACTTCTGCTCAGAGAAGTAATGAATATGAACAAAACCAAACACACTCTTTTTTTAAATTCTGTTAAATGTTGTCTGGAACAAAATTTCTGATAGGTACGGGGCCATTAACTTTAAAACTTTGAGGTTTAGAAGCTATTAGCATAATTATCCAATGAATTTGTAAGCCCATACAAAAATGCTCTTGATTTAAACTTTCTTGGTTCGTCGTCGTAAAATTAAACTGAAACCCGCAATTTGTTTATAACAAATTGGGATTTCTAAGTGGTTTCAATTAGTTTATTTGCCGATTAGAAACACGAGCTTAACTTCAGTTTTTCCTCTCTGACCCTGCACTGCAGTAAATTGTGGAATAATTATCCGCTTGCAAAAGTAAATCATTCTTCTGGCACACAGAAAAACAAAATCATTAGAGAAAATTAAAAAAATACCTCCGAGCTGAATAATTGACAGATGCTTATGCTCTCTATATTAATTATTCAACTGTTACATGCAAATTAAATTTCTGTTTTTAAAGAAGTCCCAGCCACATTTTATAATATGGAATGAAGAATGTACTGCCTAAACTATGATCTCGTGAACGATGCGCCATATTGATCAAATAAATTAAACTACTACTACAATGATGGAGCGTCGAATTTTTAAGATCCCACTATTAATAATCCACACATATCATTTAGGTTAGCCTAATTAAAAAAAGTTTCATTAGTACTAGTTAACAGTTTTTAAATTGTCGCCAATACATTTAGTATACACATTTGTTCGAAGAACAGGTTGGTCAGAGAAGATCGTATTTTTGATTATAGAGATTTGTGTCTCAAAATTGTGATCAGATTATGAGTACCCACCCAAAAGGTAACTCAACCCTGGAGTATAGTACTCAAGTTATGAAGAATAAAAGGCTCATTTATAGTATATCAATGGCCCGATAAAATATGATACAAATTTCGATTGGTTATAAATATTTGTTTCGCTAATAGACCACTTGTCTGTGGTTTCGTGTAAGGTGCCATGTAGCTCAATATCAACAAAGGTTTGTTTTCAGCGTTATAAGCATTGAAGTATTAGAAGATCCAAACACATCCGTCTTAGTTTACCCTTTCTCCGTAAAGTTCTCTACTATCTACATTATAATTTTTGACATTGCAGTTTCTGGTCAGTAATTTAGCTCTCATTTCTTGATATTTTGTTAGAATTTTACAAGGAATTATCCATGTCATCATCGTGATCACCATACTGATTAGTTGGTGAAACTCCATTACCTTCTGCATTTTGTCTAGTAGTCGCATTGGTCATAAGCTGGGAGAACTTTCGGTGAATCAAGGTAAGTGCTTGCTTAGCCTCTCTTACCACAAGACAGTCACGAGTCTGAAGAGTCGAGCAGGATGAATGGTAACGGTACAGAACAGTCTTTCCAAGTTTATTGAATGGCTCCCGGAAAGATGCTCTTTGTTCATCGCTAGCGCTGGTCAGTATTGTGCAAAGAATGTTTTCCATTTGGAATGTCACTTCCTGCAGACTTGAAGGCAGGGACTCGGATTCATTTCCGCAACGAAGAAATCGCCAAGTTGGAACGTCGTCCTCGAGCTGGTCGTCAGGGATGACGTTGTTGCCAGACGGGTGAGTTGTCGGTCAAGTGCCATGAGGTGAAAGTGGGTGGTCAAATATATGCCAGATTTGTAGGCTTGTTGAATTGCCTCATCTTCCTAAATAATTTAAAGGCATTGTTAGACGCAGTACTTTCTCCACTAAAATGTTTGAAATGTAAAAGGAAGCAAGAATACTTACGTTCATAGCGTCCATTAAGGGTGTTCCAGGGAGAGAGTCTAAAGAAATTCCGTTGCATTCGGGTAAGCTCTGGAATTTGGAAGGAACAAATTTATTGAAATAAATTTTTAATTATTCAAATTCATCATACAATACACAAATTTAAAAATACTTACGGGATCATCAGTTTCCAAAATTTGAAGCTTCCCTAAAGCCAGCTCCAATGAGCTCAGCATTGCTCGTAAAAGTCAACAGGGGGAAGCAGTTGATGTAATTTGGACCGGTCTACAGTAGTCGTTGAAGAAGAAACAGTAGCCGTGGATGGTGATCCGGATGCAGAAGCGTGATTGGCGATAGAAGAAGGTGCTGGGGCAATCTCGCAAGGATTCGCAAGTCGCCCAAAGAAAGTGAAATGGGTCACTCTCGCCAGGGTTACAGATCCCGGTACGTTTGCAGGTCTGCAATCGCTTTGAAGTGCGAGCAATGTGCACATTCCTGTAAGGGATAACGAACATTACATTAGTTAATAAACTGCGGTGGAACAAATTGTGGTTCTTATTATCCAATAATGGATGACCCTTACCAAAAGCAATGCAAAGTCGGAGAAAGTTTATGCTTTCGGTGTTGGCCATTTTATTAATTGTGTTTTGACAGAATGAACAATGTATAATCGAAGCTTAGTCTAGCAAAAATACTGGGGCAATGTGTGTATGATGAATTGGAAGATATATTCTGCGATTTCTGTGATTTGTGATGTTTGAAAATGGTAGATAGAGTAAGTAGATGTAGAGAGAAAGTGAGAGTCTCAACTGGAGCAGAGAAGCTACCAAATTGTGGAAGAATCCAGGGGACTCTGTATTTATACTGCTTTCTCCCACCACGATTTCCTTGTGCAAACATTGCCTAAGTTGAAATACCTCATTTGAAATACATATAGCAGCCTTCTCCAGTATAATTATTAATTTTATTTTCTTCGAACAACGTTGAAACGTACGCATACATTGATACCGGGCCCAACAACATACGATACATATATCATGATGTAACTTCCTCCAGTTGTTGTCTTTGTATGATTGTACATTGTGTTGCAAATTATGAGCAACAGTCCACTGATGCACACTTGATCCTAAATTAATAGGATATCATATTTGGATAGGATTAATTTGGATAAATCATTTAATCATGTTTTTTTAATTTTATTTACTTTTTTTTAATAATTACTGCATCCCTCGTAGAACTGTCGGTAATGATTTGATTGTAAAGTATAATTAATATATAATAAGCATATATATTTGTAATTTTGAAACTTTGTTGAAATCTTTTCCATTAACCATTTGGAAACAAAAATGGAAAATTCAATTTTTATGTAAAAGGTTAAGCTTTCAAAAGGGGTAAGATAATTTAATCGTATCTGCTTCACTCTAACATTTGCACATGACTGGAACACATTTCCGGGCATATAAACAAAAAATTCTGCGAAAAGCGAGACTACATTTTAAAGATTGTACGAATTTGTTTTCCTTCGTTTAATTAGGTCAGCAATTTAGTAATATTAAAAAAAAAAGTTTACAAAACGACACTATAATGCTCTTGCTCCCAATACCTTCCTGGAAGTTTATATTAAGGTTCCTCAGTGAGACAACTGAATGTTATGATTATAAAAATTGCAATATGAACTCCTAATATGTACTACCCACGTCATGTCTTTAGATAAAATCGACCTCATCTTCGGAGGTATACATCAATATAGGTTGCCAGACGTACTACTTTCAGTAGTACGGTACTTACTTTCCGGCGGTTCCCAAAATGACGAAAGTAGTACAGTACTACTTTGGAGGAAACCGTACTACTGGTACTACTTTCATGAAAGAAGTTCTTGCGAGAAATTTTTGACCTAAGTTTGTAGTAGTACGCGAATATTAATTCATTTTCTTTGTATATATTTTCGTTTGTTGACAAATTTTCTGATATTTCCCTTAAAGTATTCGATTTTTCATCCAAATTTGGTCATTTTTAAATGTAACTTCCACGTTTTGAATGAAAATTGTCGTTCAAACAGTACATATTTCATATATAAAGCATTAAAAATTGAGTTGCATCATTTTAATTAGAGTGCTCAGTTACAAAATAGTCAAAATTTCTAGCTGGAAGTTTTCATTAACTGTTTAGAATTAAAGTTGCCCTTTTACATCCGATTCATTGAAAAAGCTATGTTATCAACATCAAGCCTTATAATCTTGCTTTAAAAATAGTGCATTTGCAATACAAGTGGTGGCATTTTTCTCTATCTCGGATTGGAGTTTTGGCTTAAACATTTTGGATTTTCAAACTTATAATCCAGTCAGTAACAGTTTGTTCTGTAAACCTTTTATTGATTTTTATAAAATATTTTTTTCACTGAAAGCATACGAGTAGGCGCAGTTCTAGGCATATGTTCACAATCGTCAAGAATTACACAGGCACAGGACTTCAGAAAAAATTTCTCGGCTTTTGGGATAGGATCAAATTTGTTTCAGTTTAAAAAATAGCTCCTGGAATTAAATACAGCCAACTCTCGACATACGAGCGGCCACATTTAAGGCAACCTCTTGCGTGTGGAACCCTGCAAACCTGCCTTTCAGATTTCAATGTGTTTTGACTCTTTGTTGGAGCGCCTCCAAATTAGAGCACCTCGCGATAGTAGATAATTTTCCTTTCCCCACTACCGTACACTTTTATGTTAAATTACCTCTTTTTAGAAGCCTCCCTGCTCCTTCTAAATTTTGACTTAATTCTTTAAATTACGTAGCTTTTTCGGGATTTATACATAAGATAAACTTTGAATGGTGGACATATTTGCTTTCCATACGGGGTGCCTCTTAAGTGCGAGAGTTGGCCGTAATTAGTTTCCACAAATATTTGCCTTCGTGATTAAATTTAAGCACGAAATGGTCTACAATATTATGTTAAAATTCGCGAAAATGCCCCAAAAAAGCTATCGTATTTTGATACTATATATAGTTGAATTTTTTGTGTACTACTTTCGACCTCCGAGAAATCTGGCAAGCCTATACATTCAGCAAGCCAAATAAATGCGTTACATTCACTGCTCCATCTATCGCGTGGCAAACTTGCTGTACGTTATGTACAAAGAAGTACATATATATTTGTTGTATCAGTAATTTCAATAAATATTTTGCTTTGCTAATAACTGTCTTGGTCTTGCCACTTACAATACACTACTACATATATAATAAACCCGACATCCGAGATGTACGATTGTACTTTGCGGATGTAATTTGCGGACTTAAAAATGTGTCATAGTGAAATCCTCAATGGACTAGCTTTCGGAATGATATATCACACCCTAATGTGTGTCATTTGAAAGTGCATGACCTTTGAACCTTGGGTTCCCTTCGAAATTCCGATTTCAATTTGTAGTGCATTATTTACAATCAGCCACTTGCATTGGCTTTCGAAATGCGTGTATCATAAACTATGTTGGTCATTTGAAACATTAAATCGTTGACCTTTGACCCTTTTCGAAACCTCTGATTTAGAATTTGCAACGCATATTAATCATAGCACAGCTAATACCTTCGAATGATATATCATAAGCTTTAATTTGGCGTCATTTGAAACAATTAATCGCTGACCTTGACCCTGTTCGGAAGTTCTGATTTTGAATTTGCGATTGCATATTCATCATCAGTAGAGCCAATAACCTTTCGAAATGAATGTATCACAAACGATTATGTGGCGCTTATCATATTTGTGCGCTTATCAATTTAGACCTTGTTCCCATGCACCCCAGATAAACCCATCTTCGAACTCATCCTCCCTTTTACCTAACTATCGACTGCGGAAGGACAGAATTTCAAAAAAGTCAAACGGTTTGCCGAAAGTTATCGTGTTTGACAGACAGACGACGGACGACAGACGACAGACGACTACACAACAAAGTCTTGCTTAATCATGCTACCTAAACGGTACATAATAACATATCTTATTGGACAATAGCATGATGCATGTGTACAGCTAAACACTTCCATGAAGTATCTTAATCTTATTAGCTGGCTTAAGAAGACGGAAATCGTGTTAGTGAAAGTATGCTGTGCAACGTGGTTTACACCTACGCTGTAATTGCCGACATTCCAAAAAAATCAGCACGTTTTCCGTTGCATTTTCATTAGGAGTGAACAACGTGACATTTTAACCACAAAAGGTGGTAAATAAATGTACCCAAGCATCAAACTATGTAGGTAAACCTTGATACAACCTTAGGATTATGTATGTCCATTTGATCCATTTAAAAGTTTGTCCTACAGACATGCTTAAGGTTATGCACACGTTTATATTCAAATACCCTTATAAACTAATGTCATTATACTAATGATAATACGGATGCGGTACAATGTAAAAACATTCACGAAGATACTAATTTTTTGTAATCGTGTACAAAAAGAGCATTTAGAAGGTATGTGGAAAGGGCACACTGAGAAAATGTAGCTTTCGGAATGAAAGGATTTGAGCCCGACGCATGACATGATCGCACAAGACCATGATTCAACGAAATGATACCTGATGTTTAGAAAGCATGCGGTAGTTGTGGTTGATATTGAAAAACTGGTTACTGTGTTGTATCTTACGTGATGAGTGGTTTCGAAATCTTCAGCTTAGTGTATATTTACAAATGATGGCCAAAATCAATCACGTTAGCTGATTAAAATTTAATTTCTATTCCAGTGTACCGACCGGAATTAATTAAGGACTTGTGTAATGTATGCTAAAGTAATCGGGATGATATGATAGTATGTACATTTTTAATTCAAGGAAGATTTGCAGGAGTTTCTCTTCTGGAATAAAAGTAGTACGTCATTCCCAAGAATTCTACGACCGAATGTAGCATACATCATTATTAATAATGGGTTGTGTAACCAATTACTAATAAACTTATAAACGCAGAATGAAAATAATTTATAAAAATTCAAAGCATTCATGCACGATATACTCGAAATTTTGTATTTCAAATACTCATACGGAATTTATAGCGTAGGATGACTCCATGAGGCGAAGGGTGAGTGAAAATTATTCGCCATTTGTTTGAAACCAGAGTAAGCGCAAAAATATGGGAAAACGTCCCAGGAGCTAGCATTTGTATTTCATCATCACAGTCATCAGATCACGTTCGATATTTTGGTTACATTGTCTGTGATCACCAGATCGAATTCAATCAGCAATAATAGTAAGAATGGCACGTACAGCAACATAATATGTAATTTTCTTTGCATAACGATGACTTTAATCAATTAATATTGGTATATTGTCATTTTACAATGACAGCAAATATTATATATGTTAACATGTACATAAAGTGCTTCTGAGCCATGTCACGAAGATCGACAATCGACATGGCATAACCATCATTATTCACGCACGGTTTCTCACAAAGTTATGTGCACTTTCTCCTTGATGTGAAAGTATAAACAAATGAAACAATGCTGACAAGTTATTTTCGTCCAGTATAAATAGCAACTCCATAACATACAAGCTTTGCTGTCTACTTGGCACATTATTAATTGGCTATTTTGTATATTATTTAATATGTTGTAACACATTGATGCTAAGTTTATGGCGAGGTAAATCAGAAATATATTGTGTAACACCGACAAAGGTTCCTGATGGTTTCTGAGTTGTCAGGTTCATTTAGTATAACTTATCTAACTCCACAGTAGCTACAGTCATTCTATTTCTCACTAAGATGATGAAGTGAAAGTTTGACATAACGGGCTACGTATGTGTAACACGGGGAAATTTGAATCGGACTCTGATTACATATGAGTGATATAAATGTGTACTGCAGATTGATATGGAACTCATTATTTTATTCTTAGCATCTAGATGTACGCTGAATTTGTACTGTACGTACGTGTGCATTGACGTAACGTCAAAGGAGTGAAATTAAAGATACCTGCTGCAGTATAAGAGCGCGTCCGTTTCGCCAACCACTGAAATATCTATAGGGGTGACATTAAAGTAGCAGAAAGCTAGTAACGGTTACATTGCGACAAATTACGGATATATTTTTAACATAATTGGTAGAAATGATCACGTGACTTTTTCAGAAAGTTGATACTTTTTCTGTACTGGTATCTGTATAACCAACGTTTGACCCCTTTCTTGACATAAAAAATCAGAAGATCAAATGCATGAATACTATGTTGCACATACCTTTCTCCTCATTGTTTTCTTGTTTCTGCACAATTTCAATACAGGAAGAAGGATGAATCGGAAAGTACCTTTACATTCATTACCTGATTACAACATTCATTCACATTTCACGTTCATCGTTATTTTAATAATATCACGTGGGAGTCTCCTGGATGTTGGCTAATTCCTGTCCACTGGACCGCACAAAGAGACTTAATTGGATATACTCACGCGTATTATAGCCACATAAATTAATAGGCAATGTTTTTATGAACTGTTACAGAACAAAAAACTTGCGTCTCACATCTTTTTCTGCATGGCCTTTGCTAGTTTCTTTGGCCTTTCATTGGGGATATTCAAAATTCAGTCTAACAATTGAGAATTCCAACACAAAATATAGGGAATGAACACAAAATAATGTTTGTATGTAAACCACTCAGATGTCTTCTATGTAACTGAACTCCAGTTGACCACTAAGAAGCTTTTATTGGAACCCAATATATCTGAAAACATACAAAAGTATGTGCGTAGCTAATATTGTAGAAATGTAAAAAGTAATGAGGCTTCCTATAATCTACATAACTGCTATAATGTTATAAACCAAAATATAAGCTTGTTTGTATACTACAGGTACACATTTATGCAATGAATAAGATTCACGCTATTCATCGAATCACGAAAACCTATAGAACACAAGAGCGTCTTCAGTGCAAACTTATCAAAAAGGATTTTTCCAAATATTCAAATTCAATTTACAGACATATTTACTGGCTTTTTCTGACTCAACTATTACATCTTCATTAAAATGAATATCACAGTTTCCTTATTAACTTGGAAGGTTTTTTAAACATCTGTCCGTCGGTCCGTCACAAAGAAATTATATATACTCACTAGCGGGTTAACCTTTAGCATAATTTTTACACCAATCAACAGCTAAATTTCGAGTTCATTTTGACAAAATCCGATTAACCAGTTTGTAAAAAATGGTTAAATAGATCTCTTATATAAATCTTCTATGATGGGTATCAGTGAAAGGTACCGAGGAAATAAATGCTAATATGAAATTTTGTACAGACCCCCTCTTGACTCATAGTACATCGGACCGCTGGATGTTCATAGCGGGTTGCAAATTTAACATTTAATTCATTATTACACACAAGTTATCATCATCAACGCGGTTTTCACCACAATAATTCCATATTGAAGAATGACCATGACGCAAATCGATGGCTTAGTTATAAAATCATTTCACTATTAATACACCGTCGGTTGCTCTCAAAAGCACGTGAAATAATTCGATAAGGCTTCATGATTTATTTTAGTTTTCTAAAATTAGGAACCTCTCAAAAAGTGCACTAATAATGCATGTGTTACTTTCCTAACATGGTGTCGTATTATAGTAAGTATGGATATTTCACCATTTGAGGCAAAAATTAAAAGCCATAGAAATTTGTCTTGAATGCAGTTGGCAACAATGCATGTCTGTTTTAGTGCCAGTTGATGAAAGTTAAATTAGCAACGCAACGTTTCGATTTGAACATTTGTATTTTACCATTTCGACAAAACGAGGATAATTGAAAATCCTTTTAAACAAGCCTGTTCTGGATTCCATATCCTTTATGCCAACTCAGAATCTCAGTCATTTCAAAAGAAAGCACATGACAGCAGACTTCAATGATTTTAAACATATTACTATAGTTCACTCTTTGTCGGCTTTCATTCACTTGTACCTATTTGTTGTGTTTTATTGCATAGTAGTAGTAAGTGGCGTGTGGAACAAATTGAACTCCAAATGGGGTAAAGTTAGTTTGTTAATAGTAGTTGTTTTTTGTTAGTGTGTACTATACGTTTAGTAATTATTACTTTCAGTGTCTACCTGCCCAGCAAAAAGGTTTTAAGGTGAGAATGAACCAGAGTTTCAAGCACTGAAACTATTGCTACTCGAACTCAGTTGTTGTTAGTTTATTACTTTGGCTGAAAGCTAATCTTGTTCAATAACATGCGAAACATGATTTAATTGTTGAAGCACTGTAATCTCAAGATATACTACAAGGTTTTCGAGGTTTCTGTCTTCATTGTCTGAGTTATTTGTTTACCACCAAAAGCGGACTAAGCATTTGCTCTACACAGAAACTATAGTATGCACCTCCCGCATGTAAACAGAGTTAAGTATGGACTAAATACGCAAAAATTCTCACAATAATGTCATTCCATAATGGTTTAGGAAAATATTGATGATGACAATCAGTTGGAATTTGTGATGTATTGTTAGTCACAATATTCTAGTTAGATCTCCTTTCTCACATCACCCCGAACCTACAAAAGGCCAGTAGGCTCACTTCTCCCCACATCACCTGCGCCACATTAAGCAATGACTCTTTTCCTTTTACTTTAGTGTGATACTCGAATACTTGCTACTTAAAAAGCACAAACCGTTTCGAGATCACCAAAAATAATATCATAATTTTGACATTATCTACAACTCCTTTATTGACCATTACATTATTTCTTCAGCTACGCTATAACTACCACTCGGCTACTCTTACAGTAGTTTGCATAGATTGAAGTAAGTTCAGTTGATTACATTCTGATTGTAAGAGTTTTAATTTAAGTAATAATGCAATATTGGGAATAAAGCTGACAACAACGCTAAGCCAAGCAAATGACAAGGTTTATTAAGTAGGTGTTAAAGGCGTTCGTTGGCATTACAATAAAGCATACCTGTTTCCTTAGACTCAATAAAGGTTTGCATACTAAATATTTTCCTCCTGCACCACCACTACCAATGAGTGATCAATAACCGATCCAGTTTTATTTTTTCTTTGTGTATGATAAATGCATTAAAGCCAAATCGACTTTATTCCACTCTTTTTCCTATCAGCATACACTAATTAAAACAAAACTTTCAAAACGTTCTCCTAGTCTGGTATACACATAAGGATTTCCTATTTTATGTTAGTACGAAATCCTGGTAGCATTATACTTGTTTTCCTTTATGATTTATAAGTAACAAGAATTTTTTATGTATTTTTTGTTTCCATTTGATTAACTATACTCCTTTTCCTCCCATAACTGATCTTTAACGATAGGACTTCAAAGAGACGGATAATGAGTAACCATAATATTAACTTGTATTATCATTATTACATAGCATAATGTTAGTATGTATCTATACTTAAATATTTACAATATAACGTTATGGTGGTGGTACATTAACTATTATAGCAGTTATATGGTTACTTTTAAACTTTTTCTTCTGTACTATTAGTGTGATTTTTAATGTAATTAAATTACGTTTTATTTTTCGTTTTTTAACAGTAAGTCTCAGGAGGTATGAGTTTTCAATAAGAGCCACCTTGTTTCCAAGTTTGCATATATTTTTTTGGTTAAAGTTTCGTTTCGCTCTCAAGGTAACATTAAAGTTCTAAGTCATAAATATTCTTTTGTTTCATGCCTACATTCTTGGGTTATACGACGTTACGTTAACACGATGTGATACAAATGTAAAGCTACATTTAATAATGATGCTGACTTAAAGTTAATTTCGAAATTACAATGTTGCAGCGATTAACATCATTGAAATTAACTTGTCTCGTGACAGTCCATGCAGTTAGGCATATGAGCGAAGAGTAAAAGCACCGAAGCTATCAACCGAACAAATCTAAAAGCCCTGGGTAGAACTGGGCATGAACGTAATATTCGTTCAGAGTGAGAGCCTTTTCTGTGTCTCATATCGAAAGCGACTTGACGTTGAATTTGGGATTTTCGCTATTATCAGAATCAGGCCCATAGTGAATATCACCACGAATTAAAATATATAATACCATGCCTCAGTAGGTTATTGATTCTTGAAAGATTCCTGTGTTACACATTTATAATCAATGAAGCAGCTTAGTTTCTCTGGGTTTGACAAAGGTCGAGGAGGAAATAGTTGGCTGGAAGCTGTATTTGTAGAATATCTTTGACTACGTTCGTCGTCTCAAATCTCAGCTGAAATTCATTTAATTCAATTTAATCCGTATTTTTAAATTTGTAAAGTAACCTTGTCAGTTTCATTCGTACACGTAGATTTCCATTTCATAAGACAGAAGTAGTAAAATAATACTGGGCTACGAAATGTAGTTAAATGATGTAGTATTTTGGTGGTGTGGTATGAAAATGAGAATTATAACCAAAGTTAATCCTAAAATATTACTGAAAACAATTTCTTGATTTGACAGAGTCTGTGTTTTGACAGGAAAATAAGAACCCTTTCTGCTAAAATAGCCCTTCCATTTTTCGGACATAGTTCATAGTATGCTATCATTGGTAAGACGGTATTTGATATTGGTAAGCCAAAATTTGCACAGTTGCACGCTATGCCATTCCATACTTTCCACAACCAAAAGTCTCTACATCATTAGGACAATTGTTAAAAACTCCCTGAGTAACGTTTATTCGTTGAGGAGGCTGTCGTAAGAAAGAACTATGCAGCTGAGTTCAAGAAAATGCCACTTGCCCATCCATTTCTTTGCCTTTGCCAACCCGCAAATCTGAAACAATTAGCCCTGATCAAATCTAACACCTTAAATTCAACAACATGCAGTTAATTTTCTGTTTAATTTCCTGTCATTATTCAAAGGTAAATCTGAACTGTGGTTATTATTAAAATCAAGATTACAGGACTTGCTGAGACATTAAAGAGATTAGATATTTGGTGATCAATAGTTAAACAATTATCTCCTAGATAGGTATAGACTACCTGATCAAAAACTCAACCTTCCTTGTTTTACGTTGAAAATATCAAGACACTTTTTTGGATTGGCTTCGATATTTTTACTGTTGTAAATTTACAGGTTAAATATATTATGTAGGACTAGTTTATAGAACTGTCCACTTTTCTAATCCTAAGTGCTGTACTGTCAATAATTCCTCGTTTTACGTTATAGCACGGAAGTAGGGACACACTTGATTAACTGTTACTGTAATTATGACACTTGAAATGGAATTTCTGCTAATAAACACGATTTTCATCAGGATGCTTTGTGTACTCTTTCTTACACTCTTAACAAGTACCTATGCTAATGCACAAAGTAGAAGTATGTACACATATATTTAACAGTTGCTGATATATGTAAATAGTATGTATTTGTTTCTGATTGATTAATTAATATCTCCACCTCCAAATACCTATAAAGTACCATCCTACGAATAATATCGAGTCCATTGTCACAAGTCTATTGAATAAATTCGCAAATGAATTTTCGTCCGTTGATAATTTGATGTAGTGATAAGGTCATAATTTACAGTTGCATACACTCAGAGTTTCCAAACAAAACTATTTCGCTGTTGGAATACCATAAACATACGTTCAGTTTTCGGTCGTTAAAGCTTTTTTTAAACTCATGTCGACGCTTTCATTATTAATTAATGAAAATGTCTTAAAAACAGAAAATGGGAGTCCATATTTATCATCAGTGACAGTTTATCGATTCTCAGCCGAGTAAAAAATTTAATTGAAAATATTTGACATCACAATTAATTCGAAAAAAAATAAAGTTTCGATAGCTCACCATAAACGAACTCGTATTTTTCATTTATGACTCACGTTAAGCTACGTTGATGTAACAAAAAAACACATGCATGACTATTTGAGTTAATAATCTAGTTTTTTTAAAAATGATAATGCAGATGCGGCATATATATGTTTGTATGTAATAATGTAATGTAAGTAAAAATTTCGTTTGGGAATCACATTTTATACACGTGCCTGGTTTTCCATTTTTATTACTATTGGTTTAAAGGTGAAAGCTACTCGTAAAATTGTAGTCTACAATAACTTAAAGTACATGCGTTGAGATGTATGTTGTAGTAATGTGTAAAAACTAAAATGTTTGTTGTTTGAAGACCCGCATTAAACAGTTTCATTATTTGCATGGACACTAGAAGACATACGTATATCATAATCATTCCTGGCAAGGTTGAAGGTCTCATTTGATCAAATTATTATATCATTATGGGTTCACACAAACTGCATCATGGCGTACCAACAAAATAACTGAAACTAACCTGACATGAGTGAGTATATATATGTGTATAGGTTTCAAAACTGTAAAATAATATCAGATATTAAAGACTCGTAATCATTACATTTTATACATCTAGCAGAAGCTTCCGAACCAAGCATACAAAAAGAGCTTATCACGTCAGCACGTCTCACGTCAATCAATCTCATAAAATATTATGAATCAATGCGGAGCTCATTAACGTCATACACAACTCAATTGGACTATGCATGTATCTTGTAGTATCTTTGTAACATAACAATGGTAAGTGTGTACAATGTTCTACGCTAAAAATAATAGTCTCTGCAAAATGTCTTAGAGGTAGCTATAAATAGTTGTACAACAAAAAGTCCTCAATTACCTACACGAGAAATACAGTAATCATAATCAAGCACAGTTTTAATAGCATTTAACGCAATCTCCACTTTCAAGGAGTCCGTTATGAACTGACAATTGTAACAGAACTCCTTGCTTGTCCAGCATCATGAATATAATCTACTTTCACCGCGTCTAATCATAATCTTCCAGAATGTTGTTTGTGGCCTTTCTTACATACTAGGGAAAAAATGTGTTGTACAATATTGATGTAAATTTTCTTTAGCTCAACAAAATTACTTTGGTGTTTGATGTATCAAATACTGTGTCGTCGCCTATAATATTATTATGTTAAGCACGTATTGGGTTCGTTGTATGTGTCGGAAAACACACATTTATTGGATTTTTACGATTTACTAGCAAAGTTTCAGATAAATTTGTCAACGTTTGTAGGCATAAGTTTCAGTAGGTATTTATGTATGTCAGTTAGAATATCCGGTTAACAAGGAGTTGAATTGGAAGTTCATCAAGTAAAAAAACTTGGCCGCTTCTTCTGAATTCCAAATAAAATTCGTAGTTTCATATCACTCGTAGCAAATAACAGTTTAAAGTTCGATTCAACGACATTATTTTTGTGGTAAGCTATTCAGTGGTGGACATTTTCACTACTCATAAAAAGTTTAAGATTATTGGTGGACACAAAGAATCTGATGCTGAGTAAGTGAGATTGGCGTAGGCCTTAACACTCCTGTTCCGTCTATAATAATGTACCGCAACCGCAATGTACATTGGAGAGTGTTATATTGTATTTGCATTGCTTTCAAGTATTATTACTGAATATATATGCCGTTCGGTGATATGGGAAATGACGAGTTGAGTCAGTAAAAAGTCTTTCTATTAATTTACACACTATTCTAGTTCAAACTGATAATTCTAAAAACAATTGTCACTGATGAGTTCTGACTCCAAATTTGTTGACCAAACATTCCACTCTGGTAGCCTACTGACATAAATTAAAACGTAGTAACTATGTATATTACGAAATCTTATGGATTAGGACATTTAAAAATAACTATTTGCGTGCCTTCGATTTTAAGTTGATTCTTATCGCCAGCACCTCAGTACATACTTTAAGGTGAGGTTAAT
This sequence comes from Orchesella cincta, assembly GCA_001718145.1. Taxonomy (NCBI): domain Eukaryota; kingdom Metazoa; phylum Arthropoda; class Collembola; order Entomobryomorpha; family Orchesellidae; genus Orchesella; species Orchesella cincta. Next base: position 19,305 of record LJIJ01001661.1, read on the forward strand.
TCCCCGCTCGCAACATTATTACTGTATACGCATATTTTATAATATTGATAATAGTATTTATATAACTTAGTCACATACTACAAAAAGATATCTTTTGTATATCATATGTATTTTTATATTACAATTTTTACTACTTATGAACACATTTTTTTCGTTTTTTCGCTTTTTTTGTTTAGCATTTTTTGGAATTTTTTCGATTTTTTTTTCAGTTGATATCCAACAATTGGACATCAACCAGAGACTCAAGTAAAAGTTACAAAATAAGAGCAACAATACGTAAAAATGAAACAAACCAACTGTAACTCATATTATATTTAAGTGTGTTACGTATTCTATATTATTATTATTATAAACAATGTAAGAACAAAAAAATCATCTTTTCAGTTTGCGGTTGATTGACAACGTATAATAGTGTATAGTCTTTTAAAATGAAAGTGTAACAATGAATTTGTTTTTCTTTCGTATCAACGGGATAAATTAACAGGAAACGAATAAAACATTTAATTATTGCAGAACGTTGAAAAGCATCTGAAGTAGCCAGTAACATATTATCATGATTACGTGGTAAAACAAATATTCATGCACTGGTGCAATGGTACTCTCCTCACCTCAACTTCACTACTCACAATGTCATTAAAGTTACTGATGCTCTTCTACTGCTAATCTTTTTTCCCTACCAATACAATCCACAGTTTAACAATATAATCGATAAAGTCTCACGGAAGAAGGAACTACTTTGAAATACTTTGTTTTTCGTTCATTATTACTTGAGTGAATTTGTTTTTCCTTTGGCCACAGAGATATACATGAGAAAACAAGCGATATGCAATACAGATTGCAAATTAAAAACTTCCTAATTTATACTAATTGATGATAAACCACGTATTTATGAAATGTCATAGAATTTCTTAAATTCTTAATGAAGGACTTAACATGTCTATTTTTCTGTCAAGTTGGATGGTGGGGGTGTATGTATAAAGCAAGCAATTTAAACTAGAAATAAAATGCATAGTTGTGGTTTTGTGAAGAGAAGCTGTGATTACAGGTAACTTAGGTTAGATTTTTATAGCGCGAATGTAGAAACATTAGTGATGATGAGATTTTTGTTATGATTTTGAAAAGAAAAGATCTACTTACTGATTGATTATTATTTAACAAAGTTTTGTAATTGTGAACTGTGATGAGTTAAGGTTTGCGTTGAAATGCCATGTTTTTGGTATACAACTACAAAGTTTCCTGCAGGTACAACAGATTACATTTTTTTACAATGAAGGAAGCAAAAGCGTCATATTAATTAATCTTATTATTGTTATCCCATTTTTCATCTTTTAGTTTTTGAAGCACGTATGTTTTTTAAAGGTCTTGGTTAGTGTTGCTCTAGATGTGCCGTATTTGGTATACAGTTTATTATGATACCGATTGCAAAAAATTATTGCTATCAGTGTAAATGAACGTAGGTTTCAGTGTTAAACTTATTCGTCTAAGAAATTGCAAATCGAAAACAAAGGCAAATTTGGCTTTCTTTTTAAATATACTTCTAATGTTTGAAAAATGCGGAAAAATGAGCAGTGTTGAATTTGTGGGAATGATAATTGCATTATTGTTTTGTTATACTGTCTTTATCAAGACTAATAATGAGCAGTGAATGGATTCTTTTACTAAAAGTATTTTTTAGCACTATCACGTAAATATTAGTGTAATTTAACTGTGCTACACACCAATCAAATGTCGGCAACGCAAAAAATAATAATATTTTTAAATGCATCTTCTTTGGTAAGCAAATAATTACTGCAAAAGCAAAGGTTTTCAATGAGTATCACCATTTTTAGCAACATTTTTTTTCGAGTCTGTTATTGTTAATGGAGAAGGTAAATAAAAGTTGCAAATTACCAATGAATATAAGTATAACATTATATTATTATTATATATGAGAGAGAAAAGCAATAAAAAATAAAGCAAAGCATGCTAACTACAACAGCATAATATAGTTTTTATCATCACCTGCACACTGCTACGTCTGGTTTTATTGTAAGCTATTTTTTTCCAACATTTTACATTAAAGAAAAAGCAAATAAATGTAGGTAAGGTAATTTTTTTAACGTGTGTTTGATAGCTTTCTTGTACTTACAGATGAATATTTCTTCTTCCTTTTTTTGACATTCTTACCACCACACTAAATAATATATTATATTTATATATATTTATATATTTACGAGATTATCAGAGTTAACGGTTTACACTAGACGTCATGTCATATGTAAATATGAAGTTTCAAGTTTCACTGTTTACTGTACCTGTTACCTTTCGTGTGTGATGATGTTGCATAATAGTTTGGGTTATAGAATTAGTGACCACAATATTAATTTAGAAAGATTATTACTATGATCGATCGTACTATACCGTATCATTTTTTGTTATCATAACGTCTTCACATGATACCAAGATTCAAGCGTTTTACGTTACAATATGGTTTACTCATTATTTGTCCCCTTTGTTTCAGTTATTATTATTACATTACTACTTAAGTATGTATGTTTTTAACGATAAGGATTTTCTATAGGTATATTACTAGAATTAAAAGTTTGATTAGTTAGTTTCCTTGATTCAACTAGCTTTAAGTTGCTTATTATTCCTACCACTATATTCTTAGCATTACTCAGTGACTCAGTAGTTCAACCGTTCTGTAGAATATATGTTGTATGTATGCCGAAGTATAGTTGATTCTTTTACCTGATACTCCTAAAACTTAAGATTTAGTTAGCATCCGTGATTAACAGCAAAAAATGCTTTACCGGACCATTTCTTCACTCACTGTTCTATATACAAATACAATTACTTATAATGTCGTATATCATCGTTTTCCATGCATATACTTTTAGTATGATCGTTACACAGTTTACGTAGTTTGCTTAGTAATTAGGATGTATGTATGTATCAACAAGTATTATTTGTTTCATACCTATTGCTAACTTTACTTATCCAGCCTCCTCTAGTAGCTTTAAAATCATAGTTTGGAAACTTTTGTTCACTGTACTGAAATAGATTATGCATTCAATTTGGTTTTCTGTAGGAATAGCAACTCCTCTACTACACTTGATTCTTCAACCTGATGTTATTCCTTTGCTTTTTTCAGTTTCAAAGTTAGTTTTTTTTGCATTTTAGCCCTGTATACTTCCTTTTAATTCTCTTTTCCTACGCTAAAACACAACTCTGGTTGTCGACCACAATGTTTATCGTTTCAAACAAAATACAAACAAAATTCATTCAAGCGCTCTTTTGTCGACAGTTAGCGAAAATTAAACTAGAATGACAACTAAAACTTGAATCATATCGATTGCGACACACCACAGACCCTTAATTATTATCATGATCGTGGGGAATATCACTCAAAGAACACAATAATAATGATAATAATCAGCAAATTGAAATAAAACGTATTGGTTTACCTAAAAAAACCTTCAATATATATAGCTTTTTTGTAGTTCAATGTAAATGCAAACATTCTTTATAAGTTTTCAGCTATCTCTAGTAGTATTCAATAAGTATAATAAAAGAAGTTCCGTTCAGTAGAACTAATATTTTCCTGAAGTTTAGGCTAGTCATTCTTAAAAGTTACTAGTAAAATACTTGAAATAAAGAGATGATGAAAGTATTGCTACAGTTTTTGCTAATGTTTCTAAGGAGTAGTCATTATTGTTTAGGATCATCATTTCATAAATTACTAGAATGTCGTAGTCTCTCGTGAAAGGTAAGTCTGCCCTTCAGACATACTAGAGAACAGCCATGTTACTGACCATTTTTTAGCTGGGCAGGAGAGATGCATGATAATAACGTTTATGTTCACGTATAAATAATTGCTTAGCTAAATTTAAACAACAACAACAACAATTATGACGATAATAATAATAATAATTAATAAGAATTCCAGGAAAATTTGACAATTCGTAGAAGTAGACTTTTTTTTATATAAACACTTGACCAGTCTTATGAAGTTACGAGATTGCAAACAATTTCTTCATACCTTCCGTCTCCCTATTATATTGTATGTATTTTTTAACTAATAATAATAATAGTAGTAGTAGTATGCAATGCATTTTACCTGACGGCTACACAGTATTAGTAGAATGTGTTCATACATTTTAAAGTATCATGCTAAGCCTAATATCTCTGTTTACGATACACGTGTGTGTGTCTGTGTACTTCTTACGGGCAAGGATAATCATTATTGAATATAATTAAAATTTGATAACTAACAACCGGAGGAGTAATAATAGTGACGTAGATTTCAAGTTATTTAAGTGGATATCTGCATATAATTGTTGTGTAAAATGGAAGTGACCATTATGAATAATACAGGGTAGCATCATAAAACCTAGCTTCTGACGTAACGAACGTTTTTTTTTAAAACTAAATATAAACGAGTGTGTATCTGTATGTGGCATGACGTTTCTCTGGAATAAAAATAAAAGATATATTTGTATATACCTGTATAGTGTGATGAATGGTATAAGCAAATTAAAAGTGTACCTTCATTTCATTTAGCAAGCCTGTGATACTCTTTATACACAATATAAATATCGTTTACTAAAGATTATCTCACCATTCGGTCGTGTTGTCTGAGTTTATGGGTTTTTGAGCATACATTCCATTAACTTACTAACATTAACGTAAACATAACATTATCCTGTGTTCACCTGTGCTACTGAATCAAATAGGGAATACTTTCATGGGGATACCCACTTCATTTGTTTGATGATCACTGAGGTATATATTAAACTCATATATGTGTAATATGAATCTACCTAACTGGATGACCCTTTTACGCATTTGTAATAACAGCAATAATAATAAGCTTTGATTCAAAGGGGTGGACTGGACAACTAGTACATGAATGACTATAATTAAAAATGCTTGAAAGACTATATTACTACAAAATAATGACGTTTTTTTGGGATGTGAAACCACATTTTTAAAGTAGAAGAGATATACACCAACGCATAGCATACAAAGCAAAGTATTTTTTCGTGTGATTTATGTAAAGCAATTTATAATTTACAGCTTGAAGCAGTGTAGTTTTTTTTTGCGTTACGTAGCTTTTTCTTAAGTATGTGGGATGGGTTTAATTTCGAAGTATTTCATTTTCAAATTTGTCATATGTTTCTTATGACATGTTTTAAAAGTAAGAACAACGTCTAGCGTTAGGAACATTGCATTAAATTGCAATGGGGACTAAATACACAGAAGATAATATTGCTTGTCACAAGCAATTTTCATGAGAGCAAAAAGAGTAAAAAAACAGGATGACTATAAACAATCCTGTGAGAAATAAATTGAGTTAGCCACGCACAACCACGATTTGTTGGACTCTTAACACCCTTAACAACTAAATATAAATAGAACCTCGCGATTATAAGTAAGAATCTCTTGTACATCTTATCACACATTAGACACTAGACTGGAATAATTAACCTGTATGACGGTGGCCACGTATTGTTTAGTTTAGGCTGCCACTGGAGCTGGTAGACTCTCGGGCTGAGACGATGGAGCCCGGCTTTCTGGCACTGCGAGGCTGAGAAAACCCTTTGGTACCATCGGGTCCGTAGGGTTGACGAACAACCACTAGGCGAGGAGCAGACTCGTCCACGGACAATTTAGATAGGCGGTTCAGGAGTCGTTCTGGACGCTGACTTTCTCTGTAATTTAGGAACAAAGGTATGAAGCAAATTGGACTTTCTGATGTATTAATGTTCCTTGAAAGATTGGAAGAGGAGATGAAAGCATACCCGATTTTGACGACAGAGCACGCTGAAGACTTGCCGTTGCGTGGGTTTTGCAAAATCACAAATTCAACTTCATCTCCAGGGTTTAAGTGTTGGTGATCTTTAACCTCGGACATATGGAAAAATAACTTTTTCCCATCCTCCAATTCATGTGACAAGAAGCCATACTGACCTGTATTCAAATGAAGATGGCAGATATAAAGGCAAAATTCTTAGGATTTCTATTAGTGTTTGTAATTTTAGTTGAAATAGCAACATTTTACACATACCTTTGACAGCTTCAACGGTAGCACGCAGTTTCTTCCGAACTGCTCGAATGTTCACTGGTTTCCCTTGGGCGTCCAGTTGAAATTCCACACCTTCTCCAGCCTTTTAACCAAAAATCATAGTGAAAACTCCAACCAACGGTAGCAAATTGGTAGCATGTAAAATAAATATTGATTTTACGTTTAGTACCTGCAAAGTTTCCTTTTTGTTCAACATAGAGATGATTCCAAAGTTATAGGTTCGACCATCATGACCGTCAATTATGCCGGTATACTCTGACTGATCCGGATTAGCACCGCGAAGTGGCCGACTTACTACTCCTTGTAGAATATCTGGGAAAATTGCAGCTCGGCCAATAGACCCTTTTGGAAGAGGCTTCACAATGTCTGCAGCGTTTTTCCCATTGGCACTAGCTTTTGAGCTCACCACATACTCAACCTCTTGACCTACTTCTAGCGTAGAAAAATCTCCAACCAAAGAGCTGCAAACAAAATGGCCAAAATGAATACACTTTCTTTCATTTCAGAATGCTATGTACATACTTGCTCACAAAACAGAAGTGTGAATTACCTTGAATGGAAGAATATTTCTCCATCCTGCGCCATTGTCTCAATGAATCCAAAGCCATCCTTGAGAGCAGCAATATAACCCTTCATTACAACACGCGGATTCTTGGAAGATGATGATACAGACGAGCTAGGAGAACTGCTCACGCTCCCTTCGGAATTATTCATTTGCAGATCGTATCTGCCAGCTCCATTGGCTAGGAGGTCCTCCACGCATTGCTCTTTCAGTAGGACATCGTTATCTTTAGATGAGGTAATGTCACTCCAAGTTGGGCTATCCATTAATCCACTCTCTAAAATGGTTTATTAAAACGTTAGAATGTGTAAACTAAGTAACCCCTTCATATAGTTTAGACATTACTTCTTAATTTTTTGTATCATATTACCCTGCTTGGGGAACTTGTCCATGTTACTGGTAAGGTAGCCGGCAAGGCCAGCAGTCAAACCACTCAAAGCATCTCCTCTGCCGTCCGGCGATGAGGATGTCGAAATGGGGTGGTTATGAGTTGGAGAACCTAAGCCTGTGGAGACCATCGTGTTATGCATATTGTTTTGAGATGAACTCAATGCCCCAGCCAACTGATGGAAGCTCAATCCTTGTGGTTGAGACACATTTGACAACTGAATCGTAGATGAAGTGGGGGAACCTGTGACAGAATCACTATCACTGTCCACATCATCACGAGCTCTGATGTTTGCCGCAACTAATTCTCGGTTTCGTCGCACTTGATGAATGTCAAAGATGATCTGCAAATCAATAATGAAGAAAGAAATGTAGCATTCGTAACATGATATAACTGTTGATAATGTAAAATACAGTATCCTTAAAGTCATACGTGAGTAGCAACTCGAATGTTCTTCAAATCCTTGCAATCCTTCCAATGGAAAGTAATAGTATCCCGTGACCAGCCATTAAGCTGGTACTGGATTAATCCTGGCTCACCAGGTTGTTGATCATTTCCAGAGCCAGTTATCTGAGACAGCACCTCTTGAGAAGAGAGTCCTTGAATAAGTCGATCGGTAACATTTTTTGGTAGTCCAAGGGTGGCAAGAGACGGTAAAATTCCAGCCAATGCTTCCTGGCTAACCCATGGTGTTGAGGGTTCTCTAACAACCATCCCAGTGATACCTTGGCTAACAGGGATTTCAAATTGGACAGCCCCTGGTTTCAAATACTTAATCCGAATAGCAGACTGTCGCACAGGACTGGTTGGATCCTAAAATGTTTTAAAGTGACATTTTTTTCACTTGCCTTCCTATAGCCAATTCCTTCATTCCTATAATACAATCAAAATTGCAGCAGTTTTTACCTGAATGATCGTAAACTCAATATCATCTCCAATTTTAGGGGATCTCCCCAAGTCAAGCATCTCAGTAAACCGGAAGTACATCTTTGAATCTCGCTCAGCACAAGTAATGTAGCCACATCCATCCTTCACTGCAGAAATCACACCTTCCTCCCGACGCTCCCCAGATACAACAAACGACTCTTCCAACAGAGCAATGTTAGTAGCCCGTTGTTGTTTGTCACGTCGATCCACAGCAAGCTGGAACTGAACCCAGTCACCATGTCTCATAGTAAAAGACCCATTTTGATCTTTTTCACCAAACACAACTTCCAGCTCCTGGCGGTCTGGACCCCGGTATCGTAATCGCCCTTGCATTGATTCAGAACGTGGGGTAGGTCCAATGGGAGTTTCGCACACCTGAGACTTGTCGATCGGTTTCAACACTTGTCCCTTTAGCATGTCACCACCAATATCCTCAAACACAACTGTTCCATGTGGAAGTTTCGTGATACTGCAAGCAACCTCCTTTCCCTAAAGGCCAGAGAATAGAGTGTGGTTAGAATCTCAGCAGTCTATAGAGCTTGCATGCAAATAGAGAATTGAGTGTAATAAAAAAAGGTTACTATTCTTTCATACATAACATACATTTCTGGTCTGAATGTTGAATTCAACATTATCGCTAACGATAATCCCTTCATGAATTCGGGTTTCAGAGAAATGAAAGAAAATTTCTTTAGCGACATCTGCACGCTCGATAAATCCAAAGTTGTCCTTGATAGAACTGACAATTCCCTTGTAGCGCACAGGCCTGGCTGGGTTTTCCAATCGAACATAGCGAGCAGTCAAGTTGCCACTTCGCTGATTCGTAGCAATTTGGAAACTGACAGTGTCACCAGAACGAAGGGTAACGTTCCCTTCTATATCCTCTTGGCAATAGGGGAGGAAGAAACATTCACCTCGGTTTTCATAACTGATTCTTCCCTGTAACTCCCCATTGCTTTCGTGGTGTAACTCTGTTGTTACAGTGCCAGTGACACGCTCCTCACTCAGTACCTGGAACAAGAAGAATCATACATTCACAAAAAATTGAACTTGTAATCTAGTTTTTTCTATCTGCGCACTAGCAAGAGCTTACAGCGGTTTAAAATGATTGAAAACTAACAACACATGCGTGAATATTAATTGTAATAACAAAACATGCAAACATAAAATATCATGCTAAAACGACATTCGTAACAGTTAACTTGAATTATCACTCAAAATAAAAACACGATTGCATTACAAAACTAGTACTCAAAAAGCGTGTGAATATGGCATTAACTCTTGACCTCTTTATCCAACTCTACTTCGTCGTCGCAATAGTCGCAAGTACAATACAGAACGGGCTCGTATGTGGTGGTGGTGGAGTGCTCAGAAAATGTCGATATGTTGGGAAGCAGGAAGGAATCGGGATCAGAAAATTGGGACTGGTCAAAAAATGCCTCTGGATACCAGAAAGGAGATAGCAGAGAGGGAGAAAGTGGACGGGGAAGCAGAGGAATGTCTGGTTCAATTATTGGCGGAATCAGGTAGTCTGGTCCGAGTGGCGGTATTACCAAAAGCTCGCCCAGAAAATTAGGTGGGGGTGGTGGAGGGGGAAGTAATAGGTTGTCAGGTAGGTTAGGTATCAATAAGTTCTCTTCCTCCTCCATTGGAAGTATCAGAAAGTCTGGTAGACTTAGAGGAAGAGGCGGAGGTTGTCGGTATCTCGGTGACATTGTGAGGTTTAGTGGGGAAGAAAAAGTAATTGGCAGCCCGTTTTATCAAATTAATTCTGACCCTATCACCTGAATTGCACGATTTGTAATAACTGACAATATCTATAATGACCCAACTCAGCACTAGTATTATAGAATCCTGTGTGATTTGTAAATACTCCAAAAACAACACTTGCTATGTAGACAGCTACTTCAAACTCTAAATCGACGTCGTCAATTATTAGCAAACGCGATTAGTAATGTATCTAGTAAAAATTGGTACTACTAATAAACTGCAATTTCAGTGTGAAATGCTCGTTACTTATTTCCTTTATGATTGTATTGTAACAGCCTGCTTGCTTGCCCTTCTGATGTTCAAAAGTCCCTTGCTGACATTGAAAATCAAATTTAACCCCACAATTTAGTCTCACATCTAGCAGGTAATCTCAACTACCTCCCGAAAGAGTGCCGTCCCATCAACAAATGTTTAAGCGACCACCGTTGTGTCTTTGTTTACGCTGCACCACGTGAGTCATTCACAGTGTCTTTGTTCGTCGTCTATTGATAGCGACATGCATGCAAATAAAAGCTGTCTTTAACTCGAAATCTAATCTCGATTTCTCGGTATCGCTCAACCTTTCACTTACGCTAGCAAAAAAAAAATTGCATGCAGACTAGTAAATTTAAATATTATGCAAATTTTGTTGAATGCACACAACACAAATGTATGGCTTTTTTGTACATTACAAACAAACAACATAAAATATGAGTAAGTAGCATGAGTGTTCATTCTTGTGTTACAGTAATTAGTAATTAATCAGAGAGTGGCGGAGAAGCACGTTTGCGGCGAAGCATAATTTCCTACTTACAACCTCAGGCCCAATTTTGGTAACCGCGCTAGCGATGGGTTTCCCCGTCCTGCGGTCATAGGTCATCTCAAATTCCACAGGATCTCCCAGTTTCAAGTGCTCAATTGTCCCTTCGAACTGGCTAAAGTGGAAAAATAGCCGAGCCTGACGCTCACAACATTGAATGAATCCATAAGAATGCTAGAGTGGAACAGAATATGTAATTATTAGATGGTTGGCTCAGTTTTCAGGTTTAGTAAGACTTGTGAAGTGATATAATACCAGGAGCTTTTCAATTATCCCAGTTTCACGAACTCCCTGATTGAAAGAGTTGTCCCCATGCTCATTAGTTCGGTTGGTGGTGCTGCTCTGGTTATTTCCACTGCCACTGCTTCCACCGCTTTGGAAAGTGTTGCTGCTAGACTGGTTGTCGCGGTCTCGGTCACGACTATTTTGATGCTGGTAGTTGCTGTTGCTATTGCTGTTACTTCCATTTCCGTAGTGGTTCCCGTGCCCATTACTCTGTGACATGTCATCCGAGCCAAAAACAGAGGAACTGTTATTGTCATTGTTACTTCGACCCTATTTATGTCGAATTGTTTTTTACGATACAAAAAACACGCAGAAAGAGAAAAGACCCCCACAATGATTTTCTGTATGATTGATATGTTGATGCATCTGGTAGCCACTTTCATGGAATCCAATGTGATATTAAATTACAGCCAAATAATGCAACAATACTTTTCATATGTATCAAATTGTAAATGAAGTATAATGCTGATTTCGTTTACATGTCCATATTTTCAATTAGTAAAAGAAAGCTTTAGGAATTTCAGATAGAGTACAAAGTTTTCAACATCAGAGACCAGATAAAACAGATAAAAGATTACGGACCAATTCGGAAAAGTTACTTGCACACAAGTTCGTATGCAATTTCAAATTGAAATGAGATTTTTATATGCACCTGAATTCATCAAGGCAAATAAAATGAACGTTATTGCAGCAAAGTCCTTGAAAGATCAACTGAAGTTATGGTTAGGATGGTACTAAAACAACGGTATTATTGCTCACAAGTGGCATAATTTGGTTATATGACATTCCTATAATGTTAGCTCATATGTGAAGTCGTAAATTGTGTAGCAGATGGTGCAGATCATATCGCCTATTGAAAGACTCATGCAGCAAATGTTTGGTTTTGATTTTAGCATAGATAAAATATGAAATTCAGGAAATTAGAAAATATAGACAAGTGGAAATTGAAACAGAAAACACGAGAAATTTGCCCAATACAATAAAGTTCAACTGGAGAAGTTCTTACCGACAAAGTGTCATCAATAGAGAACGTGCTGATGGGAAACTTTGAAGATGACGACGAGAAATTAGATGATGAAGAGGAATAATGGTTGCTCTGATGATTGGAAGAGCTTCCTCCAAAGAAAGTTGGCGAGTGTGATTGAGGAAATGCAGGAGAATGAGAGTTGTTTGTATTTCCAGAGTGATAAGATGTTGGAGATTTGGATTGACCATTTCTCATCATACTAGAATGGGATGACATTCCCGAGTTCATGTGGTGATTAGAGGAACCTCCACCACCTCCCATGCCAGAGTTTCCTCCCATTCCGGAGTTTCCTCCCATTCCGGAGTTTCCTCCCATTCCGGAGTTTCCTCCCATTCCGGAGTTTCCACCCATTCCGGAGTTTCCTCCCATTCCGGAGTTTCCTCCCATTCCAGAGTTTCCACCCATTCCAGAGTTTCCACCCATTCCAGAATTTCCACCCATTCCAGAGTTCCCTCCCATACTAGAGTTTCCACCACCCCCCATCCCCGAGTTTCCTCCGCCTCCCATTCCAGAACCGGGTGCAGTATTGCACGAATTCGACATTGACATGTTGCTTCCTGACGGATCCTTTGGATTAAAGAATCCAAATGTCGACATGGCTGAAAATGGATCAAAGAATGAGCCATTGCTATTGTTGGATGAGGACCCACCACTTCCATTGCCAAATGCTGAGCCAAGTCCCCCATCCATCATTCCTCCTCCAGAACTTCCAAATCCTCCTCCACCACCTGAAGAGGAGCCACCCCCGCTTCCAATGCGAGATAGACCACCTCCACGACTTGTTCCTGAGCCAACAGCAGCATTGTTCATACCACCACCCAATGAACTGCCAATCCCACCACCAATAGCTTGGTTGAGCAGGGCTTTAAGGTCGAGCAGACCGTTATCAACCCCATTGAGCCGACTAGGTCCTACGTTCCAGCTGGCCATAGTATGCTACAGTGGACTCCGACTTTTTGAACCTCGGCCTTTTTATATTTGCAAGGACGTTGATTAATTTGTTTTCACTTTGTTCTTTCTTGACTTACAAGTTTGCTTAGTTTCCTTGTTGTAAGCAACGTGGTAAGTTTTAATTCTTCTTATTCTTCTTCTGACTTTCACTCTTCTCGTCTATTTCCAGAGATTTGTGGCTTTTGAATATTGCAATTGTCACCGTCACAGGAAAAAACCAAAATAGTTAGTACTCTCTTTTCTCGTTTAAAATAATATCTTGCTAAATGCGTTACTGACGTTATCATACGTAATATAACTAATAACAGGTTCAGTTGTGATTAGCTAGGCGCTTTGCACTTCACTTGTTCACTTTGGCTTGGATGAATACTTTTTAAAACTTTCTTAGTTATTCAGTCTAATTTCAAATAAAAATTCGAGACAAACAAACAGAAAAAATGTTTGGTTTTTTTACACGCTGAAAATACCCAAGTTTCGTTTGTTGTATACTCAGAAAAGGTAAAGTTTCCAGTGGTTTCTCTTAACTACTACGATACATTGGATTTGCATATACACGTTTCTCCTTTCTCCGTTTTCTAACACGCAAAACTAACGGTATTGATAATTGTAATGGAGATTGGCTTGGATTTACTTTCTTTCTTTCTCTCACCCTATCAAAGTTTGAAGTTGAGAACTAAAGTAAGTAATTATAAAGCTTATTATTTTTTTATGGTGAACTACACTTTTTCTTTTTTACTTTGTTTCTAGTTAACGCTTCTTCTGTTCCTTGTTTTTTTAAGTTTACATAATAATATTATAAATGCTAGGTAAATTGAACTTGACTTTTTTTCTTATAGTCTAACAAGTATTGTTCTTGATGTACAAAGTTCTATGAGTACAAGGACAGTACTACAGAGAAAGGTGATGCACAAACAAGCCTTTTGTTTTGTTTACAGTTATAGTAATATTACTAAGATTATTATTTAATCGTGGAAAACTGACAATTCGAAAACAGTCTTGATACGTCTTGAACTTTTTATTATTTTTGCCTTCTCCCCTTCTGCTCATCTACTACGACTTCTCCTCCTAAAAAACCCTTTCAACTTAATATCTTACTTAGAACGTGCTGCTTTTTTTGATATTACATACAGAAAATAATATTAGATTGGTATATTATTACGTTGTGATGTAATATAATGTGGTGATTATGCCTGTACTTTTTTCCCCGTTCAAACTAAGTTTACTTTCTCCAAACAGAAAAAAACGCTATGTAATAATATGGTGATGATGAATGTGGTATGCAGAGATATATTGTTTAAGTTACGAAATCAGTGAGTGATGATACTGTTTGATTATACAGGATTTTTTTATAACTTGCTGCCTTTTTAGACTTGACGGCAAGAGAACTAAGAGATATATCTTGGCGAAGTTTGTTTTTCTCTTAAGTGTTATTGAAAACGTTCGGAATATATTTAGGTATGTATTTATACGTGTGTGAAGGTTACTTCCGGTTTCTCTCTTCAATTGTCCAGCTTAAAAATATTCACATTTAAAGATATAAAGTCTCTTCTTTTTCTGTATATAGTAATGTTATGTTATAATTTCACAGAGGTTGACACGATCATGTAGTTGTAGGTTGTTGTAGTAGTGGTGTAGAAAAGGAACCGACGATGTGATGCTGATATCCACAAAATGAATATTATTGTTTCAGTTCAATATTATACTAGTATGTCTAGTTTGATGCATGGAGTTATTGTTAAAGGTTGCTTCTGTTTGAAATGTAGCCTACAAAATGAGATAGTGAAAGTTTTCCTCGGCTTTGCTACTGTAGCACTGAATGAAAGTAACAACCACACACTTTGCTCTTTGTAGATTCCAGTTAGTTTTTTTAGTGAGAAGAGTTATGTTTCATGATGAGCTGGAATTGAACTGAACGTGTTGGTTGGTGATGAGGTTGAGGATACTGGTGAAAGTATTTTCGGACTGGGGACTACAACCCTAGCTTCTTTCTCCAAAAGGTTAAGATTGACAAACTCACTCACTTGTAAACGATTCTTTGTATTGACGAAACTAATCATAATATCATCCAGTGTTGTGGAACTGACAGGAAGAAGCATACTTTTCTTTGCAGAGAGGTTGACTTGTTTTTGTTTGTTTCACGAACGTTGATTTGATGTCTTGTTCCAAGTCTGTAGTTGTGATGTAGAGTTACATGATGATGCGACGATTATGATTAGAGGATTACAGAAAACACACAGTTTATTGTAGTATATAACAGTTGAAGATGAGTTGTTGGTAGTTAACTAGTTCATTCATTAGATACTTTATGCATATGTGCATTTGTAATTGAAATGTAGCAGACGCAGCAGGTTCTTCTCCACACGGTACGTTTTCTTCGTTAAAAAAGAACAACAACAAAACGACGCGTTGGGTTTTTGTAGGTTTTTTTAAGTGTAACTTTTTTTCTTTCCTAAAAACTTTTTTCCAGTGTTAAATTTTTTTAAGAGTCCTTTTTCTCGTATGACTTTTCGTAAATATCACAGTGAGTTGCGAAAGTTCCCCTTTTTCTGTTTTTTATTCTTCGTCTCCTCCAACGCTGCTAGTATATAGTTATTGAATGTTTGTAACCTACACATAGTCCAAGAGTTTTTGTTTTTTAAAATCCTTCCTAATTTAATGTAGTTATTTTGACGAAGGTATTTTGAAATTTATGGTTTATGTATGGTTTTTTCCGTCGAAGTAGAAATTGTGATAACAATTGTGTTTCTTGTAGTAACGTAATATAGAGTAGTGTAGTATGTAGTAATAGATATTCTGTATGTAGCAGATATTATTATATCGTAGTTACAAACTGTAATTATTAGAGTAGTTGTATTTTTATTTATTATTATTTTAAAGTAGTAGTAGTAATAGGTTGCAGAAATTGGTGATGATGGTGGTTGTTGATGCTCTGTTGTTGATGTTTTTTAAGAGTTGTTCTAGCTGTTCTAGCTGTTCTCTCTAGCTGGCTGCCATCATAGCCATTGCCCCAACCAAAGTGTTCCCATATCTTTTTTCTCTTAGATTCGTTCTCTCTCCTTCTTCTCCTCTCTCGTCTTCTTCGCTTTCCGTCGTCGTCCTCCAAGTCTCTATGTACTATGTAATATGTGTGTACTATGTTGGTGGTGGTGTGTGGACTCTTACATCGATGCACTTACTTAGCGTTAGTATTATAATAATGTATGAATCTACTACGTATGAGAGTGGCTTGATGATATGCTTTGTACGCGACGACGAGAAGAGTAAAACTACTTCATACTTTGTAGTTTTGTTCCAACTATAGTATAACACAATCCCATGTCCCATGTAGTTTTCTGAGCAGTGGCAAGAGAGAGAGAGAAAAAAACTGAGCCAACTAAAGTAAGTCAGCAACAGCAGGAGCAGAGCTAAAGTGGATTCATATAATAATGCATTTGAGTACATTTCCTCATCTCCTTAACTTTATAACAAAAATAAGAGTAGAAACGGCGTTAAGAGAAAAAACCAATGTATAAAATAAAATGTAAGGTGCATAGTAGTAGACAACAGTGACTGAGCAGTGCCGTTGCCACTGCTTTATTTCATATAGAAAGAGAATCCTCTGTATAAAAGGTGGTTACTTAAGATTGCCGTGGTAAGCTAGACCTCAATGCATATTAACCACATGTACATACTTTTCCATACATACATATATAACTTTGCCCTTCTCAAGCGCCTGCTGATGATCATGTTGACTACTGGGCTATTAAAGAGAATGAAAAAGAAACGAAAATGAACATTGTATTGTGTGTGCTTTTAAGTGAGTCAAGCTGAGGGAAGTATGCATGCATTTGTACGTTCAAAAAACACTACATATTTACATGGCAAGATATTTCATTAAAAGCAACTCATAGCAAAAGCAGCTCTGCTAGCAGCCACGTAGGGAAGGGGAAGTGTGCTGAGGAACATGACCGACGCGAGGCAATAAGGGGGGCCAATAGTCATGGGGAGGCATCTTTACTTACTCCACAATAAAATAGAGCTGAGCAAGAATAAGAGTCTTTAGCAAAAAAAAAAGGAGCAGTGGTGGTGCTAGTAATAGTGGTGGCTGCAGAGTATATATAATATACAGTGAGGGTGAGTTAGTAGTAGCGCTAACCTACGTGCGAACGTCTCTCAAACTTATGATAATCCATATGATGCGATTTTATATATTGAAATAGGGTTTTGAAGCACTAGTAGAGGCCAGTGGTAGTGGTGGTGGAGTTCTTTCTTTGGTAGCAACAAAGTATGTAGGATGTGAGGAATATTGGGAACTGTTATGTATGTATAGGAAGCGTGATTTCATGATGACATGAAATAAGCTTACAGCATATATATATATGCAACTATAGCCATCCATCGCTTAGGGCAATCTTCCCTATATTTTCACTTTGTTTTCGTAAGGTAACACAGTGCTAATAGTAATAAAACTTTCTGACTAACTATCTTGTTGCTGAGCTGCATCAGCAGTACTACGGTCAATCATTTCAATATGTAACTGATTGTGAGGCGAAGAGAATATTATGAAGAGATAGGAAACAACCAACATACATAAAACCTGAACGGTAGTGTAAAGCAAGCTGAGTTGAGAGAGTTAAAAAGGAAACCCTGTTTGTCTACAAGTACATTATTTTATCACAAAGTTTTTTTTATTGGGTACCCTCTCATCTCTCCATCCCTGTCCATATCCATGCTCTCCTTTGCTATAACACACATGCCTACACGATGGGCCAAGTAATATTGAGTATGACCTAGTGTTCTCAACATGCCAACAGCCAAGGGAAATATCTCTTATGTACATGACATGTACAAACAACAACCAGTGGTGTGGTCGCTGCTGTGTTTTTCTCTCTCTCTCTCTCATTTTTTAGCTGGTCCGAGTGATATCTATACTGGTCTGGTGTGTGTAGTAGTTAGCTCGATAAATTGACGATGAGGGATAGCGTTGCGCTGCCTGGCTTGATATCACAAAAAACTTGGAGTAGTAGTGGAACTATTAAAAAAGCTGTTCAAGTAGGTACGGATGGAACATACGTACATGTATCCTACTTGGAAAGCAAAGGAAGCAGTCCGCATCTAGCACGCTACCCCTCAAGCGTGGGCTATGGCAGAGCAACTCATATTGCCGCAGTCACAAGGCTATTGTTCAACTTGCACAGCCAGTTGTTTCGCCACCAGTCCAGTGGGAGTATGTCCGTACTTACCTCCACTTTAGTTTTCATACAATAAAAAATGGATGTATAAATATGCGCATAGGTATTTACAATGTTTGCCGATAACTAAAGTAAGTAATGCTACCCCTGACGTTGCTGTTGCTTGCTCCTCTTTTTTTTATCAAGCAACAATGAGCAAATACATAGGACGGACTATTGAATAAATGTAGTGATGCGATGAGTTGTACATGTAGCTATTTACAATTATACTTACATGAGCCCATAATGTGTGTGTGCAGTCTCTACTGCCAAGAAGACGAAGCAGTGGCTAATATCTTTGTCTATATGAATGATACATGTTGTGAATAATATGAAAAAGAGAAAACCACTTTTTTCATGGTTTTCCTTCAAATCTTCTATCTTCTTGGTTGGAGGCTAGCTTGCATGTGCAAGTAGTCAAACTAAATTCCTACGTTGTAGTAAAGTTACTAACTAACGTGATGCGAGCTGAGTTGCAGCAGTGGTGTGCTACTGCATGAACTGCGTAATGGGATGTGATGGGATGTGCAAGTAACTAGACAATTGTATGTGGTAGGAGCAGTGTGAAATGAGAAATATGTACTTAATTTTCTGTACACATGAAAGTGTAATTCCTTCTGTCTGTCTGTGTGTGAGAGAAGATCATCGTTTTTTCTTCATCTTTCTCTCAACAGCGAGTGAGATCTAGCACAGTATCTGATAAAAAAGTGGCAGTATCAGTGGTAAAATATGACCTGGTAGTCACTCTCTCAGAATGGGTAGAGAGATGTGTGTAGCGAGGGCTTATTATGCAGAATGAAAATGATGATATGATAATGTATGGTAATGCTATATTATTGTAAGCTTATATACTACGACGTAGAAAACCCAAAATCTTGTAGAAAATGAATGAGGTGCTTGCATTGGTCTTTTTCTCCATATTACCATCATCTCTTTCTCTCTGACTGGCATGGATATCATATTTTTTAATGGTGCATTGCATTTTTCACTTACATCAATATTATATCCAATCTCACCAAAGGCAAGGTAGCAGCGATATAATGCCCTTTAAACTTGAATGTACGATTTTTATTCAAGTTTTGATGTTTTCTTGGTAGCTACATAAATCATGTGAAGTATTGGTGAAAAAACAAAAAAAACATCATCTCAACGTTTTTCATAACTTTTGCATGAGCTGCCACCAGCTAATACACAAACTACACTGCTTGTTTCCCGTGGAGGACAATAAATACTTCAGTGCAACAAAACATCGCTATTCAGGCCTTGAAAGCAAACCAGAAAGCTCATACATGAATACTAATCATGACAATATGAGTGGATGTTTAAAATACGCAAGTAAATACGTGCCGGACAATGCGAGCTCAAAAAAATAACTTGAATTCACTGGAAAATTTTGTGAGTTTGACTGTAGTCACACAAAAGAGTTAATATTCGCAATGCACACCGTATTTTCGGCGGATATATGGGAATTGCCACGTTAGCAAGTATCAGCATCGTTGATGATGATAATATTACCAGCATGAGTACATTAGTTGATATATGCATGGAACATTGAATCTTGCATGATGCATTATCAAATTTCCGTACTTCACTTATTGGTGCCAGCTTTCCTAAAACATAACCTCTCTACGT
>LJIJ01001662.1:0-38908 GCA_001718145.1 Orchesella cincta
CTTACACGAGCCCATACACACCGCAAAGAGCATTTCGCAACGCAAAAAAGCCCAGTAAACCCAATTTTATAATGACTAAGCTTCTACGTCTGAAATTTATACGTAACTACTCACCTTGAAAGAAATCTGCATTTGGTTATAGTCTACAACATACGAATTTTTCGATAAATGTCCTTAGCCTTGAAAAAAGATTTACGCATGCACGCTTTTAATTTTAATTATGCTCACATGTTTTAAAACCTATGCATACCTTTATTTATTACAAATGCACTGCTATGACGTTTATGCTGCTGATGTAGGTTGCAATAACCGCCACCATTATGCATAAGAATTTCTGCTGGAGTACACACTGAGACAGATAATATGTTTTAGAGACCAAAATTATTTTCTTTGCCTTTCTTTACACAAACATGGTTTGTGCAGCAAGAGAGGTAGCAATTTATTAGACAGAAACCGATTTGTCCGAATTTGGAGGCTATAATATTTCAAATGGGTCCAAGTGAAACCTATGATATGTATTAAATTACTTAAGGAACATGCTGTTTTTAATAAACGCTTCGTATATCGCACCACTGGATAAGATTTTAATTGAGATAATATATATATATTTATAATCTGACAACCTCACACGTTTGTACGCATGAAACGGTTGAATTAACCGCAAATACAATTAATGACTTTTTCTGGGTTTGCAAGGAATCTCGTCGCTGTACTATATTTTGACGAGCACCTTGAGTTTGTTACAAAATCTCGAAAAACTTTTACTTGTAGCAAAATTGTATTGTTATTAATACTAATTCCGACAATTTGAGACGTAGCAAGGTACCTTTAGCGGAGAACTTTGTGACATAAAAGTGAAATCTTTAATAGGTTAGCTTTCGAATGACATATCACACCCTAAGTGTGTCATTTGAAAGTGCATGACCCTTGACCTCTGTTTGAAATTTTCAATTTCAATTTGCAATGCATATTTATAACCAGCACTGCGGTATCTTTCAAATGGAAAATCAAAACCTTTGTTGGCCATTTGAAACATTAGTAGTGACCTTTGACCCAGTTCAAAACCTCTGATTTGCAATTGCAATGCAAATCATCATCAGCACTACATCTTTCGAATGATATTTCACAAGGTATATGTGACGCTTATGAAATTGATTGGTCTTATCATTTTACATTGTTCCTGAGATCCCAGATAACCAATCTACAAACTCATCCTCCGCCTTGACCTAAGCTATCGATTGGTCCAATCAGAATTTAAAAAAAATCAAACCATTCGAAAGTTATCCTGTTAACAGACAGAGAACGGACGACAGACGACGCAAGACAAAGTCCTCTTATTATGTGCCTAAAGGTACAGAATAATGCATTGTCACCCTACATAAATTGATTTATTTCCAACATGGGAAAGCAAATGGGATATGAAATCAAAACTTGAGTAAATTAAGCTTACACATCGAATTGAGACCAAACTTGTTGGAATCTGCTGCAATAATTTCACAATCACTACAGGGTTTCTAAGCTCGGTTACACAATTTTTGTAGCTTTCATGTATCATATCAGTTTAGTTTAAAACAAAACGATTGATTGTAGATATTTGGGTTTCTGGTTAAAAGGGGAATCCTGTTACTCCAAGATTCAGAAAATTAAAGGGTGCTCTGGAAACAGTAGCTCCTAAATAAGCTAGGTAGAAATGTTTTGCATTTTCTAACATTAAAGTTTCTAATGATTTATTGAAGTAACCAGTGAGTTGTAAAAATGTTGCTATCGTTGAAGACAAACGGTCGCATGACAAAGGGCTAAATAAATGATTTCTCAGTTAGAGTTTGCATTGGCTAACGCCCGTTTTGTCATTGATTTCCGAATTGAATTACAACAGCAATGCGTTTATTTGCGCTTATTTATTCTAAGCAATTGAGCAGTTGTCAGGTAGTCGCAGGTGTTAGTCTATAAAACTTGCGATTGTATTTTTTGCTTAACTTTTCCCAATTTTGCACACAGGTGGGCACATTTATACCTTGTTCACAATGAATAGCTCTATCGACTTACATATAAAAGTGGCTTCACTGTGCGCACCAGTAAGTAGGCATAAAGAAAAGGAAAGTACATCTGTAGACAACGTAGAAGTTCTCTGCATTCAATAATAATGGGTTGTGATTGCGAAGATTTAAACATTTATTTTAAATATTAAAAATTTGGTTTTAAAATAATGATTTATACAATACAGTATGGGTAAAGTAAAATCGGGTCCATTGTCAGCAGTTGTAATCGCGGGGATGCTTAGCAAGGGCCAGCATGATTGAGGGCCACATCTGTTAAAAAGTAGTTAAATTTAAAGTCCATAAATTGTCAAATGAAATAAATGATTGGACTAGCAAATAGTTTTACCATGGCACTTCATCCAGCACTCGCTAAGATACGTCTTCCCATCAGCTCCACAGACCTTTTCATCTGGTTTAGTATCCAGGCAGTAACACTCGTCCACACTTGCCAATACCTGTGACTTCTCTGGAATACTAATCAAACCAGTGGCAACAATAAGGACAACGATTGAGGAACTTCATTGTGCAGCAGTGGATCAAAGAGCTGACGTCAGCGTTTTTGCGAAGATATTAATCGTCCGTTCAAAATAATAAGTAGTGTGCCAAGCAAGCTCGGGGCCGATACTGACTGAATTAGCAAAGATTTCAGATAGCGTAAAAAGAAATTATATACTTAAAGCACCAACTTGTCTAATTACTTACACGAGCCCATTACCACACCGCAAAGAGCATTTATGCAACGTAAAAGCAGTAAACCTAATTTTATAGTGACTAAGCTGCTACGTCTGATTTTATACGTAACTAATAACCTTGAAAGAAATCTACATTTGGCTATAGTCTACAATATGCGAATGTTTCGATAAATCATTAGCCTTGCAAAATGATTTACATATGCTAGCTTTTCATTTTAATTATGCTTACATGTTTTAAAACCCTATGCATAAGTTTTATCGATTAACAAATGCACTGCTATGACGTTTATGCTGCTGATGTAGGTTGCAATAACCGCCATATTATGCATGAATTTCTGCTGGAGTACACACTGAGACGGAATATATTTTAAGAGACAAAATTATTTTCTTTGCCTTTCTTACACAACATGGTTCATGCAGCATGGGGAGGTAGCAATTTATTAGGCAGAAAACGGTTTTTTCGAATTTGGAGGCTATAATATTTCAAATGGGTCCAAGTGAAACCTACAACAAACCGGCTTTGGTGTACAAGTCGCATTGGGGTGAGCGGAGTTTTAAATACAAAGCTTCCATGTTTTGGCTACAAACACCTACTGATATTGTTAGTAAAATG
This sequence comes from Orchesella cincta, assembly GCA_001718145.1. NCBI lineage: Eukaryota > Metazoa > Arthropoda > Collembola > Entomobryomorpha > Orchesellidae > Orchesella > Orchesella cincta. The sequence continues at coordinate 3,345 of LJIJ01001662.1, forward strand.
ACTAAAAGTATTTTTTTTAAAAAAATCAATAATGTCCTTTCTTTTAACTGAACAAAACAACGAATTACTTCATGATTGTACTGATGAATGTATGCCTGATCTCGAAAATATTTTTGAAATTGTAATCAACAAGTATAAAAACAAATATGTACAATGATAATTTAATAACCTGTGTAAAACACTTCTTTATGGACAAATGTCACATTAGTGTAACTACCCCTTGGGAATCTATTTGACAATAAATATTATTATTATTATTATTATTATGATAAATTAAATTAATTAAGAAACACGCTGTCTTTAATAAACGCTTTCGTATATCGCACCACTGGATTCGATTTCATTTGAGATAATATAATCTGAGAACGTTCCACGTTTTTTACGCATGAAACGGTTGAATTGTCCGCAAATAATATTAATGGCTTCTACTAGGGTTGCAAGGAATCTCGTCGCTAAACTATATTTTGACGAGCACCTTGAGTTTTTTACAAAATCTCGAAAAGTTTTTACTTCTAGGAAAATTGTATTGTTATTAATACTAAATCCGACAATTTAAAACGTAGCAAGATACCTTTAGCGGAGAACTTTGTGAGATAAAAGTGAAATCTTCAATAGATTAGCTTTTGAATTATATAGAATATATTCAAAAGTAACGTTTTGAGAGGACATTTTAATAAGTTTATTCTTGTCTAGCTTTCTGCGCAAAACTCTACGCTTTCTTCAGGACATTAACAAATTCTAAAATATTGTTTTCCTAACCTATTCAACTTTCGGAAATCATAATTATTTAACTTTCACATATTTAAATTATTCTATGCTACGGATATTTTGTTATTGGTAACAAGAGGTCCAGCCAGTCTTCATGGATTTCCATTCCGTCATTTCTATTCATTGTGTTTGGTGCTTTCCTGATGTAAAGTCCTTCCATGAATAAGCGATTGTGTTCCCGAGTTTCCCTTTGAATAATTGATGCATTATCAAAATCCACATGATGGCCTTTTTCGTATACATGACCTGCAACTGCTGATTCCATAATTTTAGCTTTTTCGACATCTCGTTTATGTTCTTCTACGCGAATTTTAAGGGTCCGGCTGGTTTCGCCCACATAAATATCTGTACATGTTGGTTCTTTGCATGGAATCTTATACACCCTACTTCAGCATTAGCGTATTTGTCTTTGGAGTTGCATAAGAACTTGACAATTTTTGGCCAGGGATGTATCCAATTCTACGTTTAAACTATTGCGTATAATATTTGCAATTTTATTAGTAGTTTTCCCAACCAAGGAAGAATTAGTCTGCCTTTTTGGGATGAGAGTTTGAAGATTGTGAAGATTGTATTCTTGTTTTTCATTTTTTGCAGGCTGCTGTCAATCATGTGACTTGGGTATCCGTTTGAGATGAAAGTTTTCTTGATATGTTGTAGTTCAGCCTGAAGGTGTTCATTATCACATAGTTTAAAGGCTCTGTAGTGTAAACTGTCTATTCCAGAAATCTTGTGACATAGTGGATGTGAGGACTGAAAGTGCAAATATTTGTCAGAGTGTGTTGGTTTTCTATAAACTCGGTGCCCGAATTTTCCATCTGCCTTTCTTGTTATTAATACGTCTAGGAATGGAAGACTTTTGGTTTCTTGGTTTTCAATTTCTAATGTGAATTTTATTTTGGGATGGAGTGTGTTTAATTCATCTTGCACATTTGTCAGTCTTCTTTGGTTTACGTGACAGTAGCTGTCATCACAAATCGTAACCAATTCTTTATGTCCTTGATTTTTGAGATTTTCATCTTTTCCAAATTCTGCATGAATATTTCAGCCATAATAGGTGATATTGGAGATCCCATTGCCATACCTTCTTTTTGTTGGTAAAATCCTTGTCTGAACTGGAAAAAGGTAGTATTCATGCATATTGTAAGGAGTTCGATGATATCGTCAATATTTAGATTGGTGAGACTTTTCCATTCGTTGCTGTCATTCAGTAAATTTCTAGTTATCTCAAGTGTCTCGTCGACTGGTACTTGTGTAAAAAGGCTGACTATGTCAAAAGATACTTGAATGTCTTGTCTAGAAATCCACATGTCTTTTAATCGGTCAACAAAATCATATGAATTTTGGACTGCATATTCAGGATTCCTTATGAGACACTGCAATATAGGTTTGATGAACTTTGCCATCCTATATGTAGAAGACTTCCGGTAATCAACCACTGGTCTTAATGGTATGTCCTTTTTGTGTATCTTTGGTGCTCCATATATGATTGGGCATGATGGATTTGAGGGGAAGAGAAAGTTTTTCTGCTCTGGGTGAGTTTTTTCTCTCGAAGTCTTCTAAGAAAGTGTTGCATTTATTTTTCAATTTGTAGTGGGATCTTCATTTAGAGTTATGTATGGACCTTCTTCAATGAGTTTCTTCATCTTATTTTCGTATTCATTTGCATCCATAATAACCACACGTTCCCTTTGTCAGCTTTCGAAATGCAAATTTCTTTTTTGATTTGAGACTGTGTACACCTCCTGATCCATTTTGGTGGTTTGGGCCATGTTTTATTTTTCTTTTTGCAGTATACGTGTGACTGTTTTTCTTATGTGGAGAACCTCATTGTCTTGTGATTCGTGTTGACGTGAGAGAATTTCATTCACTGCAATTGCTGTTTCAGTTATGGCCTTTTCCTTTGTAGTAGTTGGAAGAGCAAAATTTAGTCCCAGTTTCAGTACGTTTATTTCTTGATCTGTGAGTTGAAAACTGCTTAGATTTACAACATCAGTTTGCGCTGCATGACTTTTTACTTGTCTCGAGAATTTTTCGTGTGGAAGATTTTAATTCATGACGTGTGAATGATTGATTCTGTTTTTGATTTTGAGTAGGAGATTAGTCTGCATATGGAACCCCATAAATTTGGCATTGTATTTCTTGTTCGGTATTCAGATGTTTGATGTGTTGTATGAGTTGATGCTTCTCTTCGAAATTATCCCGGATGACTTCTTTCAAAAGTTTCAAGCTTGTGTTCGTGAAAAATTTTGAGAAACGATTGTTGTTCTTGAAATTATTTTCATGCGTAGTCCTTTCGGGATGATTTCATTCCTTTTGAATCGAATCAGAAAGCCAATATGATGTTCCAATTAAGTTAGTCTGGTTTCTAGTTTTTCAATAGTTCGAATTTGTTTGAAATGATCCAATCCGTATTGGAATGGAATTGGAATAAATCCCTTAGTATGATTACGTTTATTTTCGAATGTGTAAAACATTAAATAAAAAATGTAAGGTTATATATTCATAAATTCCTTGTTAGGTACGTCACTGTTAATTGTCAGTAGTAGTACTTAAATAAAAATGTGAATTAACCAGGAGAAGTTTATCCAAGTACATCCAAACGCATAATTTCTAAACACTGATTGATGGAAGGTATCTAAATTTGTATTGTTAACACTGTTCGACTTTCTGCACATAATGCATGAAATGTAATCAAATACAGTATTTGTATTTTTGTATTTGGCAATTTATTGGTTAATGTATTTAAAATACAAATATATTTTGAGGGCAACAAATTATTTGTATTTAGTATATTTATTTCAATTTCAGATTCGTAAAATGAACCTGAAATTTAAAAAAAACGGCAGGACCATCGTATCCTAAATTTATAAATCTGCTAAAAGGTTTCACTTTTTGAATTTTTGTGTTTCCAGGGAATGCTATGTTCCATTTCGTTTCAAAATTGTAATGGCTTCTTATATAGAAAAGCGTAATCCCAATTATCCATCCAGTCGTATCGAACACAAAAACGATTACTAAGGCTTTATTGTCTATCATCCATTCTTTTGAGAACACGTATAGTAAGAAACAATTTACCTAAACCGTAATTCAAACGTTCAGCAAAAAGTCGCTAAAAATTATCACTTATAAGGTATTTTGTATTTAATTTATTATTTATTCAAGTTGGCCTGTTACAATTACAAAAATGTTTAAGCTACTAAACTGTATGATTCGGGTAAATACTAAAAGCAACATTTCAAGCACAGTAGGTCACGAATTAAACTAAAACATGGGACAAAATAAACGTTTACATACCAATCAGCATCATTTGTACAGCCATATCAATTGCAAAGTCAGCGCAAACCAGGGGAGTCAAAGTTTCCAAAGTTTGAGCTCCCAAAACGTATTTTGATGGGAGCACACGATTTTTGAAACCTGACCAGGTATTTCGATTCCCGCTTTGAATACATAAAAACTGACAGACTCAGTTTTAAATTGTGCAATACTCTTTGAGTGAGGATACGGGCCTGCCATTCCTCCCAGCAGCACTACCAGCACTGCCATTCCGTTTACGAAGATCATGAGTGACATAAAGAGCGGTAAAACGTTTCCAGAATTCCAATCCAGCTTGACACAAGCTGCTAATCCAACAGACGTTATAAAAATACACCCCAAAATCATGTAGAGCAAAATAGTCTGAACAACGTTGTTTAACAAGCTGGTCAAAATCTGAACATTTCTGAAAACGGGGGCGCTGTTATAAATTGAAAGTTCTGGTTGGCTAAAACGTTCTGCAAATGTACTTAAATAGTCGCAAAGTGCAATTGAGCATAAGATTTCAAGAACAACGAAGACAAACATGGCAACGCCGAGCTGGGCTGCCCAAAATAAGTGGTTTAAAACAAATAGGACAAATTTCCAAAACTTGAAAAGATAGACTACTAGCATCCTGTTTGATACGAAAGAAGCTTCCTGTCACTCATTCAAAACCCAATATCCTGCCAACGACGGCACACATGGAGTAAGCCAATGAACACCATCCAACACGACCATTGGAATTAGTATTTCCGTAAATAATAGGAGGTGACAAAGAAAGAAATTGATTTTTTGAAGCATGGGCCTTTTCCTTTTTGGACCTTTTGAAAAAAATCGAAAGAAATATTATTACCTTTAACCAGACTACCTAAAACATTGTTTGACAATTTTTTAATTACTTGTTGGATGTGTTACGCTAAATTAGAAAAATCCGTTGATGCACAGGACCAACTCAGAAGCATGGGCTTTGCAAGCGTTTACTATATAGTTGATGATTACCAAAGCTGGCACGCAGATGCCAAGCGATCATCTTGCTGATTGTTGACGACGATGCAAAGTGTCTAAGTAGAATAATGTTTGTAGAAACAAGTAACAGCGTCAGTCCTGTAAGAATACGGACGGTTACGTTGAACCTTATATCTATAAGCTAAGCTTAGAAGTTTTAACCTTCTTGTGTTAAGATCCCACTAAAATCAAGAACTTGAAACATTTCCGCAAGTTTTGTAAAGCACGTAAACATATTGATATTTTGAGCAAGCATTTTGAATGGTTCTGTTTTAAGCGACAAAAGCTATCTAAGGCGATCGTGATTTTCTAGCTTGTACGATGGTAGAGACTAGCATCCTATGAAATATAGGTGTTTTCTATACATATTTGATAGAACTTTTCTGACAAAGTAAGAAGTTGTCCATAGTCTGGCTGTTGAATAAATTACAATGTAGGAAATTACGAACTTAACTCATGTGGTATTTTAGACTTAAACACGTGAGAAAATATATAAAAAATTTGACGACTCCTTACTAGCTACTTTCGATCGAGGGGTAAGCACACTCTGATAGATGTCATAACCAAGACAACTGATTGATAGCTTAAAATTTTCCGAACAGGTATGAATACAGAATTACATGTAGAATTAATATGCTTACAGCAAATTAAATAAGCAATCCCTTACTTTTGCGTCACGTAGCACATGGAGCCATAACATATTCTGCAGCGCTTGTATTAAAAATGAGTTATATCATCAGAAAACGTGATAGATTGACAGACAGAGATATGTTATGCTATTCGTTTTAAAAGTTTTTTCCCCAAATTTGACATGGCGGTTACAGTCTTTTTTTGCTTTGATAGGATTATAGCTTCGATTCGATAGGAGGTATAAGATTCTGAAAGCGTTTTGCAATTTATAGAGATAAAATTGAATCCAAAATCTTCAAAAGTACAAATTCGTTTTTTGGTTAGGCTTTTTTACATTAAAAGCAGTAAAACAAATTGAAACGTGGCAGAGGCTGTTAATCCGGCGGAAACAGGGCGAACTTGATTACTGATTATGAATTGATATTTTAAAGTTATTTAATAAATTGGATAGTTTTATTAAGAAAATGTAAACGTTTATCGCGCCCTCCTCAAAAGTAAATTATAGTAGAGAAATGATTATTCAAAAATGTTGTACAGTATACGATTTTTGAAGAAAAGATACTTTGCAGAACGCAATGTACGAATACTCTACAAATAGCATCAAGATAATTGGATGGAAAAATATAGGCAGCTTGACCTAATTGTAATTAGTAACAACATCGTTATGTAGTATGATTGTAAAGGCTAGAGAATTCCAGAAAGAATTATTTGGTTTCCAGACTGCCCATTATCAGAGAGGAAAATAATTGTGACAAGGAAAATGTAAAACAAATTGAACAACAATTCTAGTAAAAATAAAAATATCAATGAAAACCTTATTGCTTTCTACTTTACCCATTTTTAAATTTTGCCTAATTTGTTATTAATCTGAAACGCCACATAACTATTTTAGATGCGGATATTAATTTAATCCATTAACGTTTTCACATAAATCAGTGCTTCATTTATTGAAGCAAACACAGGCATACGCTTGATACTCACAGTTTTGACGGGATTGGTTCACTGGAAGATAATTCTGACATCAAATGGAATGAGAAAAAGAACTTACAATGAAAGGTCTTGAGGTGATGCAAGAGTAAGCTTAACAAAATAGTAATTCTAGGATACCTTTGCGTGCTGAAAACGATGGTGATTGTTGTTTGTTTTGTAAACTCACTATTGAATTTAAACGTTTACTTTTATGTTATCAAAGTCGATTATATAATGGCTTTTTTTACTCCAGAGTGCGGAAATATGTGACATGCATCCTAAATTTATCTAGTAATAATAAAATCAGCATATTACCATAATGTAGAGCAAAATCATATTTAAAAATTGAAAAATCTTACACAACACTGCAAAAAATCCAATAAACTAGTACTTCTAGCTAAAGCTTACGTGTGAATTTAGAATGTGATTTTACGAAAACTAAATAACAACATCAGCGTGGTAAGCATTCAAAAGTACCAAGGAAAAAGTATTTGATTAGGATAACTCTCGCATCACATCAAGTCATTTTCTTGTTAATTTCATCAAAACATTACTTCCTTCATGATCAGCTAAACATTAATTAGGTGCCTGTTCATAGCTCGGCGTTGCGCACCTTCTTTATTCCCTTTTTAGACAGCTTTTTTCTTGTTTTTCATAAATTTTATTCCTATATCAACTGACACCCAGAGAAAATAGTTTACCATGTATTTTCGCAAGGCTATCTGAGAAAGTATGTAAATAAGGAAAATTTCAGTCATATAATATATAACCAATAAGGAAAGTGAGTTCAAAAATTAGACAGCAAAAGTCAAATATCACAATTACAATGGCTTCTGAAGCCCACTCTAAAGAAAATTTCTTTCTATTGTGGACGCGTCAAAAAAGCACAGTCGTTAATGTTTGCTTAGAAAACAAACAAGCCAAACTAGTTACACTCTAACGAGATTTCGACACTCGCTTTGCACTTGATTGCTCACCCTCCGTGTCAATCAGTTAGTTGTCAGTCCATAGCTAGAGTTTGATAAAAGCCATTGAATAGGTTGACGTTTCTTAACTGTGATTCTCAAAAATGCTTCAGCTTATCCTTTAACTCAAGCTGCATTTGCATAGTTGCAACGTTGCTGGTACTCTTCTTGTTTAAAGAAAACCAGAAGGGATCCACGCTATCCTCTCATGTAATTTGTTAAACAGGTATTTACATACATACAACGAGGAAACGACAACGGAGTTGGTTGAGGCTCCGATTTGGATGACATTTTTGCATGTACAATGCGCCTATGGTAAACAACATGTGTGAAGTATGGGGTCGCACTGGCCATAAATTTTGAATTTATGAATTTTTGCATTTTTGAATTGGAAATAACAGAGGAAAGCATACGTGAAGGGGGAAGTGTGGTTTCGGTGTTTCAAGAAGATAACTTTAGAAATGCTGAAGCTGTGATTTTTTTTGCACGTCAATTTGCTTCCTATGAAACACAGTCAACTAACTTACGATAAGTTTGCCGGGTACAAATTTTATGAACAGTGTATTTGCTTGCCATACATACATCCAAGCACTAACTTTAATCATAAATCAGCCTGCCTTATCAAATTTTGCATGCTAGTTAGCTGCTTTCCTACCTTAAAAGCTTTTTTTGCAGAAATTTGTTGCACTGGAAATAAACTACTGCAACGATTTGTGTTTCAGAATGCACATCTAAAACATTTGGGGCAGTAGACCTTTACCAGTAAAAATATTTTTTTCGTAATACCGTCTTATAAATTGACCATGTGCTTAACCCATTTGTCGATTTGTATTAAAAATTTACATGCAATATTAGAGTAAAATATTTTCTTAATTCACCACACTTCCCCTTTCACGTAAAGCTTCCTCTATGTTATTTTCCTATATTCAGAATTTGCAAAAATTCATAAATTCAAAATTTATGGCCAGTGCGACCCATACTTCACACATGTTTAATTTTTTATCATAGAGGTATTGTACATGCAAAATTTCATCCAAATCGGAGCTCAAACCAACTCCGTAGTTTCCTCGTAAGAAAATACATTTATTTGTATAATACTAAATTTTATGAAATTGTAGGACCACCATCAATACCTTTTACTCGGTAATTTTATACAGCTAGGAAGAGATCCTTTGAGAGTTCTACAAAAATGGCTGTAAAATATGGTCCAATTTTCAGCATTAAGTTGGGAACTCGAGAGTAATTACTGCATACATATCACAAAAATTTATATATTAAGTAAGTCAGCTCACTAATTTGATTTCATTTTAAAGTGTTATCAGCATATCAGATCCCAAACTAGCCAAGGAGATATTTTCAGATATCAATACCACAGGAAGAGCTCAAAATGCAGTCACAAGCTATTTGGCAAACGGTTATGGTATAGTAGCCGCTCAAGACCAAATTTGGGAAACTCAACGTCGATTTACTCTAAGGAAACTCCGTGATGTCGGCATTCTCAAAAGTTCAATTGAAGGATTTTATCATGAAGGAAACGGCAACACTGACCGATTTTTTCAAGGAACATGTTGGGAACCTATTCCAGGAATAAAGTTGTATAATGGTCCAGTCGTTAATGCACTTTGGAGAACCATTTCGGAGAGACTATTGATTGGGCAGCGTTAGAGAAGCCAGCAATTCTAAAATCCGTAGAATATCTGGTTAAGTATGTTTTATTATTTCCAAATGCAACTAATTTAATTTTATGCAGAGATATGGGTGATTTTATATTGTAACAAATTATTTGTTTATTTTCACAGTTCCTTGAACAGAACCGCAGTTTCGGGGCTGTATTTTGCTTCATTTCTCAGACACATAGCACCAGGCTTTTTTGGATGGACGGACTGGATGAACTCTGTAAACAACTTTTTTATGTTGACAAACGAATCTGTGGAAAAACACATGGAGCATTTTGATCCAAATAATCCACGGTAAAAAGTTAACTTACAAAAGGGTAGTTACAGCTACAAAAGATAGCTTTGAACACTTTGTTTTACTTCTTTTCCAGAGATTTTATAGATAGTTATCTCTTAAAATGCAAAAAACAAAAGACCCGACATCATACTTTTATAAAGATAATGGAGGTAACATTTTTAAGTTTACGAAAGTTTCGGGAAAACTAACCCCAAAGGTGTGGTGTTTTATGCTTTTATTTCACATTTGCTAGAGAAAAATCTGAGAGCTATTGTCGGTGACTTATTTTTAGCTGGACAGAAACAAGGTGAAATTCTTTTGTACAAACGAAATACATTTTTTTAGTGCAAATTATTCTACTTTTCCTCATGCTCTATTTTAGCTCTTTGACTCTATCCTTTGCTACTTTGTATCTAATTCATAACTTGGAGGCGCAAAGAAATGCACAACGGGAAATAGACCGAGTGGTGGGCTGTAGACAGCTTGCTCTCTCTGATAGAGTTTTGTATGTAAAAACTTGAAAAATTCGTTTTGGTTACCAAATAATGATAAACATTTTGGGGTCCATACTTCCAGACTTCCATACACCGAAGCAATTATTCTGGAAACTTTGCGACTGTCAAGCATTATACCATTAGGAGTTCCCCATCAAATGCTGGCCGACACTGTGTTTCAAGGCTATTTCTTACCAAAGGGTGCTACCGTTGTTACCAAACGCGTATGGAATTCATTATGATCCAAAAATCTGGGGAGATGACGTTAATAAATTTAGACCAGAAAGGTTTCTTAGTAATGATAAGAAACATGTGATCCGGCACGAGGCTCTCATTCCTTTTAGTGTGGAAGAAGATCATGCATCGGTGAAGGATTTGCCAAGGATGTCATTTTCTTGTTTGTTGCAAGCATTTTACAAAAGTTTAATCTGCAACCCGACCCGGATTGTCCGATTGTAGATATTGAACCGATATGTGGTGTTGCTTTAGAACCTAAACCTTTCAACTTTGTGGTAAATTTAAGAAAATAAATTCAAAAAAGTAATCTTAATCGCAAAAAGGAAGACGTTTCTTCAAATTTGTGTCAAGTTTTAGCAAAGTATATTTAAGTAGAGTGGGTGGAGGTATTCATCTTTTGAAAACCATAATAAAAAATGATTTTCTTATTCATATTCATTTGGCTTATTTATTTCGTATAGTATTTTTTAAAACCTCGAAACTGACAACATTAAAAACATTATCTATTTCTAGTCACAGCTTATTAAGCCGACAAATTTTGACGCTTTTATATCGTCACATGTGTGTTATATCGAAACCAGATAGGGTAGACAATTATTCACGCCTTCTCCCAATATCTAAAAACTAAAAATCATGATGAATTGCGTGTAAACTAAAGATATTGTGATCACCCTGTGGCAGTAAATCTCTGCAGAAAACCCGCATCGGCTAACACAGGAGAGAAAATCATAAAAGAACTCGTTCAGATGTGAATAGTCAATATGTTTAACACGATGATGAATGATGATTATTTAAAAAACTTTAATACGGTAACTTCATCTATAAAAAACAGACAGTAAATGTGGTTGACGATGACGGGAGACAAAAACAAGTTTATTTATTACGCAAGTTATATAACTCTTGAGTTTCTGTTTGTGGTTTTGTTATTTTATACACTATGCACTTGACTTTAGTGAGAATGAAGTTGAAGGCCGGTGCTTAAGCTAATGTCAAGCAGATGGATGATAACCTTTCAACCTTATGCATTTTTACTTGACTTTTTACAAAAACGCTAATACTACTGAAACTAATTCGAGTTGGAGAATCTCTTTCATTCCCAACAAATTCATTAAGTGTATTTCATAAGCAGAAATGAATTTCATTTTTTTCATTCATATATTATATTATTGTATTATATAATATTACACCAAGCAGAGATTTATTGAAGCTAATCAGGCAAATGAGTTTTCTTGGGTGAACCTGCAGTCAGAATCGGGTGGCGTTTTTATATTACTGCTGCTCTTCACATATTGCTGATCACGCTTGAGTATTCAGTTCTATTACATTTTCTGTCAATTTAGATAGCAACGTAACCCTTTCTAAAACATTGTCTTGGTTTATTTTTGAAGTTAGCTTTTCCCTTTTTGAAAGTACTTTGCTTCTAATATGACATTTAAAATCGTCACTAAATCGTTATACAATGGCTCAGAAAACTAAAAGAATAATCAACGTTCAAACATCAATTCTATCCATTTCTAAATTTCGTAGTTATTTCAGCAAACTGAAAACCTAACAACTATACAAAGACCGGCCTTCAGTTCAATTAATATCAATCCTCATCGATCCTGGCGATTACCTGAATTTCGTAATCAATACATGGGTTACACTCCGTCGTGGAAATTTCATTCCTCCACCTCCACCGCCAAGAGAAATTGGAGAGGTATCAACTATTTCTGCTTTAGTTCAAAGAATTATGATAAAATCGCTCACCAACCAAACAATGGACAGCCAACCGTTGTGTTTTTTTCATGTGACGGTTTTGAATATTGATGGTATCAACGAAGAATCTATGTAGGACTGGAGTACTTTCCTTTGAATTATTTTCATTTAAAATTTCTAAAACGTCTCCCTATTTTCACAGACTTACGAAACGGAACTTTTTGTGTCACAAAGTTGGAAAGATGAAAGACTACTTGCAGTGGAAAAACCCAAGGTGACCTCGGCCACGATGATGTTGTCGATGATGATGATTACAAAATGGTTGATGTGGAGTTGCTGAAGGTATTTAATAAATTAGTACAAATATCGTCAAGCTAGTATTTCATTATGAACATTTTTTATTTTGCAGAATATTTGGAGACCCGATAGTTTTTTTTTAAATGCTAAATCCGTGAAATTACATGAACATTCCGTACCCAACCATTTCCTCTGGCTTTACAAGGACACAACTTTGCTGTATATGTCAAGGTAAATTAAACTTTTATTAGTTTAATGAAAAACCGTGCAATATACAAATAAATGAATACTACTTTAATTCCAGGCTGTCAATGGAAGTCTCATGTCCGATGAAATTCCAGTCGTTTCCTCATGACACTCAAATTTGCAAATTGAAACTTGAAAGTTGTAAGTTTACAAAGAAACTTGTTAAATTGTTAAATTTTACGTTTAAAAATTACTTCACTTTTTTGTAGTGTCACATAAACCACCAAAGGATATCGTTTTAATGGGATGAAGCGAGTCGCCCTGTCGTAACATTCCGGATATCGAACTCCCGCCAAATTTAAATGTTAACAACTGAAAACGAAGCGACTGCACTTTCCAGTATTCCAGTGTGAAAAAAAATTATAACCAAATCTCCGCTTTAGAGTCGTTACTAGTTGCCGCAAACAGGTATAGTTCGCCACTGGAATAGCTGGAAAGTTGCAGTCGTTCGTTTCAGTTGTTGTAACTTTAAAAATTGGGGAGTTCTCATATCCGATTTACGACAAGGGACTCGCTTCATCCCATTTTAAAAACGAATCGCTTGTGTTATGGTGAGCACTACAAAAAAGGTGAGTAATTTTTAAAGTAAAAATTAAAACAAATTAACAAGTTTCTTTTTGTAAACTTACAACTTTTCAAGTTGGGCAGACATACAAGTCTGAGTGTCATGAGGAAACGACTGAATTTTCATAGGACATGAGAGTTCAGTGATAGCCTGGAATTAAAATAGTATTCATTCTATTTGTATTTTGCACGGAGATTTTTCATTAAAATAAAAATAACTTACTCACCTGGACATATAAGCAAATTTGTCGTCGTAAGCCAGAGAAAATGGTTGGGTAAGGAAATGTTCATGTAATTTCAGGATTTAGGCATTCTTAAAAAACTATGCGGGTCTCAAATATTCTGTAAAATCAAAATGTTCAATATAAAAGTAGGAGGTTTTACTTAAGGATTGACATTTTTAACAACTTTTTAAATAGCGCTTCAAGGCAATTCGCACATCACGACTTTGTAATCAATCATCAATCGACAACATGCATCGTGGCCGAGGTCGCCCTTGGGTTTTTCCCACTGCAAAGTAGTCTTCATCTTTCAACTTGTGACACAAAAGTTCCGTTTGCGTAGTGCCTGTGAAAATAGGGAGACGTTTTAGATTTTAAATGAAAATATTCAAAAGGAAAGTACTCCAGTTCCTAACATAGGATTTTCGTTGATCACTCATCATATTCAAAACGTCACATGAAAAAACACAACGGTTGCTGTCCATTGTTGGTTGGTGAGGGCGATTTTTATCATAATTCTTTGAACTAAAGCAGACAATAGTTGATACCTCTCCAATTTCTGGGCTTGCGGTGGAGGTGGAGAATGAAATTTCACCGAACGAAAGTGTAACCGCGATGTATTGATTAAGCGAAATTCAAGGTAATCGCCAGGATGCGATGAGGATTGATAATTAAATTGAACTGAAGGGCGCGGTCTTTGTATAGTTGTTAGGTTTTCAGTTGCTGAAATAACTACGAATTTAAGCAAAATGGATAGAATTGATGTTTGAAGCGTTGATTATTGCCGTTTTAGTTTTCTGAGCATTGTATACAACGATTTAGTGAGCGATTTTAAAATGTCAATATTTAGAAGCAAAGTACTTTCAAAAAGGGAAAAGGCTAACTTCAAAAATAAACGCAAGACAATGTTTAGAAAGGGTTACGTTGCTTCTAAATTGAGCAGAAAATGTAATAGAACTGAAATACATGCAGCGTGATGGCAGCCATAATGTGAAGAGGCAGCAGTACATAAACGCCAGCCGCGATTCTGAACTGCAGTTGCAAGCGCAAGAAAACTCATTTGGGCCTGATTAGCTTCAATAACATCTGCTGCTTGGTGTAATATTATATAATACAATAATATAATATTATGAATGAACAAAAAATGAAATTCTTTCTGCTTATGAAATACACTTAATGAATTTGGTTGGGAAATGTAAAGAGATTCTCCAACGCTCGAATTAGTTTTCAAGTAAGTATTAGCGTTTTGTAAAAGTCAAGTAAAATGCATAAGGTTGAAAGTTATCATCCATCTGCTTGACATTTAGGCTTAACACGCGGCCTTCAACTTCATTCTCACTAAAAGTCGAAGTGCATAGTGTATAAATACAAAACCACAAAGCAGCAACTCAGAGTATATAACTTGCGTACATAAATAAACTTGTTTTTGTCTCGCCGTCATCGTCAACCACATTTACTGTCTAGTTTTTTATAGACTGAAGTTACGGTATTAAAGTTTTTTAATAATCATCCATTCATTTCAATCGTGTTTAAACATATTGATATTCACATGCTGAACGAGTTCTTTTATGATTTCTCTCACCTGTGTTAGCCGATGCGGTTTTTCTGCGCAGAGATTTACTGGCCACAAGGGTGATCACAATATTCTTTAGTTTACACGCAATTCATCATGATATTTTAGTTTTTAGATATTGGGAGAAGGGCGTGAATAATTGTCTACCTATCTGGTTTCGATAATAACACACATGTGACGATATCAAGGTCAAAATTTGTCGCTTAATAAGCTGTGACTAGAAATAGATAATGGTTTTTATGTTGTCAGTTTCGAGTTTAAAAATAGCTCTACGAAATAAATAAGCAAATGAATATGAATAAGAAAATCATTTTTATATGGTTTTCAAAAGATGAATACGCTCGGCACGGCGCACTCTACTTAATAATGCTTTGCTAAAACTTGACAGCAAATTTGAAGAAACGTCTTCCTTTTTGCGATTAAGATTACTTTTTTGAAATTTATTCTTAAAATTTACCACAAAGTTGAAAGGTTTAGGTCTAAAGCAACACCACAATATTGGTTCATTATCCACAATCGGACAATCCGGGTCGGGTTCTAGATTAAACTTTTGTAAAATGCTTGCAACAAACAAGAAAATGACATCCTTGCAAATCCCTCACCGATGCATGATCTTCTTCCACACTAAAAGGAATGAGAGCCTCGTGCCGGATCACATGTTTCTTATCATTACTAAGAACCTTTCTGTCTAATTATTAACGTCATCTCCCCAGATTTTTGGATCATAAATGAATTCCGTACGCGTTGGTAACACGGTAGCACCCTTGGGTAAGAAAAAGCCTTGAAACTCAGTGTCGGCAAGCATTTGATGGGGAATACCTAATGGTATAATGCTTGACAGTCGCAAAGTTTCCAGAATAATTGCTTCGGTGTATGGAAGTCTGCAATTATAAGCCGAAAAATCTCAATAATTTTTGGTAACCAACAAACAAAGTTTTCAAAGTCTTTTACGCACAAAACTCTATCAGAGAGAGAAATCTGTCTAGAGCCAACCACCCGGTCTATTTCCCTTGTGCATCTCTTTGCGCCTCCAAGTTATGAATTAGATACAAAGTAGCGAAAGGATAGAGTCAAAGAGCTAAAATAGAGCATGATCAAAAGTAGAATACTTTGCACTGGAAAATTAAATGTTCTTCGTGTGTGCAAAAAAATTCACGTTGTTTCTGTCCCAGCTAAAAATAAGTCACCGACAATAGCTCTCAGATTTTTCTCTAGCAAATGTGAAATAAAAGCATTAAACACCACACCATTTGGGGTTAGTTTTTTCCCTAAAACTTTCGTAAACTTAAATTGTTACCTCCACTATCTTTATAAAAGTATGAGGCCGGATCTTTTGTTTTTTGCATTTTAACCAGATAACTATCTATAAAATCTCTGGAAAAGAAGTAAAACAAAGTGTTCAAAGCTATATTTTGTAGCTGTAACTACCCTTTTGTAAGTTAACTTTTTACCGTGGATTATTTGGATCAAAATTTTCCATGTGTTTTTCCAGCAGATTTGTTGTCTCAAATAAAAAAGTTATTGACAGAGTTCACCAGTCGTCCATCCAAAAAAGCCTGGTGCTATGTGTCTGAGAAATGAAGCAAAAAACAGCCCCGAACTTGCCGTTTTGTTCAAAGAACTGTAAAATTATTAAGATAGATTGTTACAATTAAAATTACCCATAACTCTAACAAAATCAAGTTATTGCATTTACAAAAACATACTCAACCAGAGATTCTACGCCTTTTAAATTGCTGGCTTCTCTAACGCTACCCAATCAATACTTTCTCCTGAAATGGTTCTCCAAAGTGCAGTAACAACTGGTCCATTATACAACTTCATTCCTGAAATTGGTTTCCCAACATTTTGTTGGAAAAACTTGATCAATGTCGCCGTTTCCTCCATGATAAATCCTTCAATTGAACTTTTGAGGACGCCGACATCACGGAGTTTTCTTAGAGTAAATCTTCGCTGACTCTCCCAAATTTGATCTTGAGCTTGTACAATACCATACCCGTTTCCGAAATAGTTTGTGACTGCATTTGCAGCACGTCCTGTTGAATTGATATCTGAATATAGCTCCTTGACAAGTTTCGGATCAGATATAATGATGGTGCTTCAAAATGAAATGAAATTAGTGAGCTTGAATTACTTAGTACTTCAATTTTCCTAATATTTATGCAGCAATTACTCTTGAGTTCCCATTTTGACACTGAAAATTAGACCATATTTTTCAGCCCATTTTTGTAGTACTCCCAATGGATCTTTTCCTAGTTGTAGGACATTACCGAGTAGAGGTATTGATTTTGGTCCTAAAATTTCAAAACATTTAGTAGTATAGAAATAAAAGTTTTTCTCTTAGTATCACATCAAATCATGCATAATAAATACCTGGAGGATAGCGGGATCCCTTTTGGTTTTCTTTAAACAGAAATAAAGCAATAACACTGCAATTATAGCAAACGCTGTTTGAGTTAAAGTAATGAGGAGCACCATTTTTTGATAGTCACAAGTAAAAAACATCAACCTATTCACTGGTTTTCTTAACAATTACAAACGAAAAAGCCTTTTCGACTGTGATATTAAGGTTTTTACCGTCTAATTTTTGTGTGCGTTTTCCGTGGTTGTTTGTATTGGATAATTGGAATTTTCCCTATTTATTTCCTTTACTAACCTTGCAAAAATACATGGTGAACTATATTTACTCTACGTGTCATAGGAACAATGGAACAAATGATGACAAACAAGGAAAAAGGCTGTATTGTGCAACTGTGGGCATCCAGTGTATGCATGTGTTTGCTTCAATAAATGAAGCACTGAATTATGTGAAAACGTTAATCGATTAAATCAATATCAAACAGTATTTGGCATTTAAGATAATTAACAAAACTAGAGAAAAATGAAATGGGTTAATTAACGAAAGCAACAAGATTTTAATTGAAATTTGTATTTGTAGAAAAACTGTTGTTTATTTTGTTTCAAATTTTCCTTGCCATCGTACTTTCCTCTATGACAATGGGCCAGTTATATCGCATTGGATTTCTCTTTACTCGTTTGTCATTAGTCGATTTACTCCCAGTCTCTGAAGAGGCCGGCGGTGAATTTGATTATGGCATTTTTCCTTTCTCTCATTGAGTCATTACATCTGTCGGCTTGTTTGTTACACTGCATCACATGTTCTATCTAAATAAATTTTTATTTTGCAGCATCACATCGATTTCTTTTTCTGCTAGTCAATACAAACTTAAATGGCTTTCTCTCTACTAGAGAACGAACTGTGCAAATCAGATGTCAAAATCTGGTTAGAGGTTACCTGGTTTGGTTTGTCGATTTTCTAAGCAATTACAAACAACTTTTTACTGTACTTTTTTGACGCGCCCACAACAGAATCAAAGTTTTCTTTGCAATGGCCGCAGAAGGCATTGCAGTTGTGATAAATATATATTTATCAGCTTTTGTATTGTGGAATTTTTAAATACATTTTCCGTGGTTGTTTATGTATATTGGATAATTTAATTTTTTTTGTTTTTTTCCTGTAGTGACCTTGAGACAGTACATTGTTAACAATTTCCTCATTAGCTCCTAATTACTATTTCATTTAGCGTAGCTCTCGCATCACTCCAAAATCTTTTCATTATTCCACTTGATGTCAGAAATATCGTCCAGTGAGTCCAATTTCTTCGATCTGGGTTGTGCAACTGTAGAAATCAAGCATATACTTGAGTTGTTTCAATAAACGAATCATTGAATTATGTAAAAAAAAACACAACTATCCAACAAGTATGTGGGATCTTATATTGGGTAAAATTTAAAGGCAAAATTTAAATTTGGTAACATACAATACCAAAACGGTTTTAATGAGAGTTGTAACAATTTTATGATATTATTGATATTTTTATTTTGTTATTTATCTTCCTTGTCATCGTAGTTTCCTCTCTGATAATGGGCTATCTTGAGATAAATCTTTCTGGAACTCTCTAGCCTTTACAATCTTAATACATTACGTTTCCAACCAAGGTTATACTCAACATTCTAGAATAATGTTGTTACCAAAAACAATTAGCTCAATCTATCTCTACATATCCTCCTAATTATCCTCCTGCCATTTGTTAGTAGATTTATAATGTTGTGGAAAAATTTACATTCTTCAAAAGCTGTTTTACTGCACGAAATTTTCCTAATAAATCCTACTGTGTATAAATTAATTTTAATTTTATAAATTTTATTATTCAACATCGCATCGATTCTTGTTTCTGCTGGTCAATACAAATTTAAATAGCTTAGGCTCTGCTAAAATACCAGACACAGTTTCAGCTTTCAACACCGGGCACTCTGGATCCGGTTCAATATTAAAATTTTGCAAAATGCTCGCAATAAAAGTGAAAAGCATATCTTTTGCTAAACCCTCTCCAATACAAACCCGCCTTCCAACACTAAATGGCGTAAGAGCTTCATGATGAATGACTTCAGTTTTATCTTCACTTAGAAACCTCTCCGGTCGGAATTCATTGACATCTTTTCCCCAAATATTTGGATCGTGATGAATTGCATGGAAGTTAGCAAAAATCGTTACATCCTTTGGTAGTAAATATCCGTGAAACATTGTGTCTGCTATCATCCGATGTGGCATCCCTAATGGAGCAACGCTAGAAAGTCGTAAAGTTTCTAGAACAATGGCTTTGTTGTATGGAAGTCTGTTAATTTGCAGAAAAAAATTAAACATAAAAATGAAATTCATTAAGAATGTGGCAAGTTTAAAATAGTCATTCAAATACTCAGGCCTATCACTCAAGGATACTTGACGAGAAGACCCAACCACGCGATCCAATTCCTTTTGAGCATTCCGTTGCGCTTCTTTATTCAAGAGTAGATACAATGTAGCAAATGATAGAGTAGCGGATGTTGTTTCCGATCCACCTGCAAACACGTCGAAAAGAACAGCCTTCAAGTGGTTCACTGAAAAAAAAGACGAAAAATCTTTTAAAATTTACAAAACATTTTTCAGCCTGTTTATTGTGAATAGTACCTCCATTGTTTTGGTAAAAGCTGGAAGTGGGGTCTGTTGTTTCCCGTATTTTCAGAAGGTAAACATCAATAAAATCCCTTCAGGAAAAAATGTAACTAGTTTTATTTCTTTCATGTAAATGAACCAGTTCTATGAACTATTTTTTTAATCAATTACTCACTTTGGATTATCTGCATCAAGTTCCTTTGAGTGTTTTTTAACAGCTTTTCCATTAACTCTGAAAAGCTGTCTACCGAAGGTTGTCCAAGCCGTCCATCCAAAATATTTTGGGGCTATGTGTCGCAGAAATGGCGCAAAAACTATTATCGAGGCACTGTTAGCAGATCTGGGGGAAAACGATTTTAAGTCGGGCCCAAAAAGGCAAAAAGTAAGTCTTGATAAATTTTAAAATCTACAAAACTTACTCAAACAAACGTTCCGCTTTTTTTACTATTTCCGGTTTGTCCTCTGAATCCCAGTTAGTGCTTTCTCCAGAAAGTGTTCTCATAGGCTATTAATAATTGGCCGTTAAACAGTTTTATTTGTCCCGTTATTGGTGTTCCAGCACGACGTTCGAAAGATTTTATCAAAGCTTTTGCATCCTCCGTAAGAAATTTTTGAATATTTGAACTTTTGAGTACACCGAAATCTCTCAGTTTTCTAGCGTAAAGGCGCGCTGATCTTGCCAAGCCTGACCATTGCAGTTTAAATCCCGTGTCCTCGCCCAAAATAGAAAGTCATCGGGTTGGAATCTCGTCCGGTTGAGTTGGCATTGTTAAAATAGCTCTTTCACTAATTTCGGATCGTTTATTACGACGGTACTAAAGGGTAATGAAAATTTATGTGAGCTCAATTTTAATTATGCATGTAATTTTATAAGATATTCTAGAATACTCTTGATTTCCCAATCGGATGCTGTAGATGTGGCCGTATTTCCCAGCCCAAGTTTGGAGGACTTGCATAGGATTGTTCCTGAGTTGAAGGATGTTGCCCAAAAATGGTATTGATGTTGGCCTGATTTGATTAAGCAAACAAAGGAATACTTTTCATAAAAAACTTCACGTTCTAATTTTACTTTTATAAAAAATTATTAATTGTTGAAATTTCTGAAACTAACCTGAAGGATAGCGTGGAACTTTTTTGTTCTTTCTAAAAAGGAAGGTTCCTAGCAGTAAAACTGTTGGTATCAAAACACATGCGAAAGATAGAAATCCTATCATCGTTTCAACTTTTAATGCAATTTTAGATAAAATCTTCAAGATTTGATTAACTTTCGCTATGAAAATTTTTCCGAAGAGAAATGAGTATTTTTAGTAGCTACGTTCAACTGCAGAAATCGAATGGACTGGCGCTTGGCCACGAGTGGATGATAATATTGAATTAGAACTCTGTTTTGTTATATAGAGAATCAGTTACGCCATTTTTAATTTAGTAGTGAATATTTTGTTTCCACAGTGTTCAGTGTCAATTGTGCAAACAAGTGATTTTAATATGAAATCACTGGCCGGTTATAGTTGCAATTGGACGGAAAACTGGTGCAGCGTTGCAACAAAACTGCGAACGTGAATGAGGATGATCGCAAGGAAAGTTGGTAAAATATTCTGCAACGTATATAGCAATAGCACAACACGCAAACGTTTGTTGAGCAAGTTTGTTACTAGGTGGACTAATAAATTTCTCCATCTGCAAATACGTAGTGCTAAAATTGCAAATAAACCTTGTAAGCAGCATAACGTACTAAAAACTGTTGGCTCGTCGATGATAATTTGTCACTAACATTGGAAAATACAAATATGGGGAAAATAGTTTTCCTTCCTTGTATGGAAATTTCCATTAATATACATATCTATTTGTCAATGTCTTTTGCCAACATGCTTCTGGTATTTTTTGCGTATGGTTTGACATGCTTACTTAGTATTTCGAGTTGTTTGCACCGAGTGGAATCTTTCCATTTTTTAATTTCACTACTTTTATTTCCTCGTGCTCACTTTTTCGCAATTTTCGTATATTCCTTATTTCAGTTACTTCCTCTCTAAATTTTTCTTTGCAGTTTTATTGAAGCATGTACCGATGCTTTATAAGCGTGTGCAGGTGTCCCTGGAATGAATGCTGGTGACTCAACAAAAAAGTTTCAGTTTGGAATAAATTGGATTTCTTTCGTTTCGCTATATGACTAATGCAGATACGGTCCTATATAAGGTGATTGTGCCAGGTTTGCATATTACTTGTGATGAACACGTACCTCCATTTTCATTTATTCATTATTATAACAGCATACTAGGTTACGTTCTTAAAGTTTTATAAATGTAACATTGAAATAATGTTTAAAATGTAATAAGTAATTTAATTTAAATTAAAACAGGTGCTGTAGATGCATTGACGGTAATTATTTCTTAGACCTTGCTGAAGTTGAGCTGGAACCGGCAGCAACCTCTTCAACGTTACTGTTTTTAAGGGAAGTTTGCGGAACATTCACACTTTATACGGCATCCTCATTTTTTAAAAAAACATTATGATGTCTTCTTTTCGGTTCATGTCAGGTACAGACTCGGTCAGTCTTGCACTCCAATCAACTATATGATCCCAAACTTGATTGTCATAAAAGTGCCGATTTGCTTTTGTAAATGGTTGAACTACTGGCCAGCTTTTCCCCCGACCCAAACGACACTTCATTGCCCTACAGCGTTCCTTCGTTAATGACGGGTGGCAAACCTTTATGCAAAGATGCTTCTGTAAAACAAATTCGATGGCATAATATTATATTACAACCATCATATTTCCCTACGTAGACATCAGACATTATAACGTTGTAGTTTTAAAAAATCTATGCTTACCTTCTCGTTGTCTGCATAATACGATGTAACAACCTCATCATCCGCATTATTGTCTTTCCTATCTTTCACATTTTTGCCCTTCTTATCTTTCGCATTTTTGCCCGTGTTACCTTTTACGCCTTTGTCTTTTTTATCTGCAGCTTGTTTGCCTTTAATTTCTGCTTGTTGGCCTTTGTCGACCTCTGGTTTCTTCTGCTTAACAGCTTTAGGATACTCGTGCGCCCAAGTAAACACGGAAAACCAAAGGTGTTCTTTATTGATTGCTCTTATATGATCCAAGAAAAAATCCGTTATGTATTTCCAGTAAGAGCTTTGTTGACATATTTCCTTACAAGTTAGCATTGAATTCATAAGTAGAACATCTAAAGGCACAAAAAAGATTTAATAGCTCATTCAAGCTCTTATTTTCGTTTCTTAATAATTTTGTTAGAAAGATATAGAATAAATTTACTCTGATTAATCCAGCCACCCAAATCAGATGTCGGATTTGCTAGTTTTGGAAGAACATTCCGTGGTTTCCAAGTATTGCTCGATGTGGGAGTGCCATGAGGGGTCTTGGGATTTCCATCTTCTTTTGCTTCTGTCAAATACTTGGAACTGGTATCAGGAAGAAATGTTACCTTCTCCATTTGCTTGGTAATATCTTGTATAGTAACATAATGAGGAATCGCGTTCATTTCATCAATGGAAAACTGAATAATGTTTTTTGTTGAAGGACACTCTACCCCATGGAACGCAAAACCAGTTGACCGTTTGGATTCTTTTGTGAAGTCATAATCACTAGCCGGGTCTTGTCCAACTATGGCCACCCTAACATCTGATATTTTCTGTGCTGTCATGAAAGCGAATATATTTTCGTCTCGAGTGTACTCTTGCAGTTGGCAACACATCTGTAAATAGTTGAAAAATTGACATCACCTGCTGTTTCATTATCAGAAGTAAAATGCTGGAAGAAGTTATGTGACTCATGTAAATCAAATTACCCAATGTAAAGCCTTCCAAAAACTGTAGATATTGGTTTTTAGTATTTCCTCTGTGAATCCGTTCTCCTTCAAAAATGTGTGTAATTGTGCTGCAATTCCATTTTTAATTTCAGATTTATTGATTTTATTGGAAAAATACTCTTTGGGAGCAAAACCGTATGCATCGTCTGCTGCAGCATTCAGCCAAGTTATGACGTTTTCGTACTCATGAGTACCTTTCTGAATATCGAACAACACTTTAAACAGTGTGGTAAACTTTGGAAACTTCTTTTCATAATTGTCTCGACCTATATCTCGTATTTTTTTAAAAAAAGCTTCTGCCATGTCAGTATGCAAGATGGTTTAGAGGTACTATTATTACGTAAAAATATTATTACGTTTGAGTAACTTTTGACTTTATTTGAAACAAGTAGAAACGTAGTTACGTTTCTGTACGACGAGAAAATGCGAATTGGAAGTGGCGACTATCCACAATAAACTATCGCAAAACTGTACGGAGTGGCCATAAAAAGGACGACGGCTGGTAATGCGATGACTAATAATTGGAGAAGAGGAAGTTGTGGGATGTTATCTTGAATGACGAATCCTTATCTTTAATTTGAGTGTATAAAGTTGAATATGGGTAAATAAACGTTTCATTTTAACAGTACTATTTTTCTCACTTACTCACTTGTCAACTTTTGAGGCACTGGAACAAAGTTGAGAATCATGACAAGTAGTGAATATATGAGCACTTACACATTTTGTCTTGCGTCATCCTACCAAAGCAATTGTTTTTGGTTATGTCCTGTTTTGCATTTTTATCAGTTTTCTGGTATTATAAAGCCCCATTTCGGCATGAAAACAGTCCTGTAGTCCCTACCCTCGAAATTCGGCACGTCTCTCATTCTCATAAAACACTTGTATGCATAAGGATTGATTTTTGTTCTTATCAAATTACTGTTTTCGTGTTACACTCAATGTAATATAAACGTGTAACATGTTTATGTACATCACAAAAACTGGCAACGATGAACACATGCTTAAACCAATATGGGTTTGGAAAAAGGTGATGACGCATGTTCTAAAAGGTTACTTACACGTTGTTCGCTTTTTTCAATGGTGTTGCGTTGCATCCTGTCTACTTATTATTCGTAATCATTCCAAATAGCGAAAGGATAAACAGCAGCAGTAAGATAAGCATAAATTAAATTGCAAAGATATAGGCTAGCTTTTTCAACTGCGCCACAGATAAAAAATCAAGGACAACTTATGCCTCGCGCAATTCAATTCAATTATGTAAGCGTGCAAGGGGATTACAACAAAATATTGTGAGGTTATCCAGATAAAACGTCAAAAAATGTATTCAACCATTATAATTAAGCTATAATAGATTTTAAAGTTCAATTTAATCTTAGGAACATGCATAAATTAAGTTATTGTTAACCTGATTGTAATGTTAAAGTATGATTTGGATACGTAACAAACCATGTGGATGTAGAGATGTCAACTAAGCAGTCGTTTATAATAATTTTCATGCATATGCAAAAAAAAAAGTGGGTAACATTTTTACAAACAAAAATTAATGTACGGAATTCAAACTTTACTATCCACGTCAGTTTAAATTTGAGAAAGCTTTTATTTCTGAAATGTATTTAGTTTTTTCACTATTATCAGCTCATTAAATATAATGGACTATTCAATGATAACGTTTTCACAGTGCATATTGTACATTTGTTGGTATTTCGTTTGAGGAAACTTCAATCACAAACTTAAACTAAAGAAAAAGAACCAAAGTCATCTTCATACAACACATACAAAATTGAAATAAATACTTATAGTAGCAATAAATATGCATGCCATGAAACGAGAGCCAACGAGATCCTACGCTATCACAAGAGATGTTAATTTATGCAAATGTACCTAAACCAGCTTGTGAGCTATACCTCGTAATGATCATGTTTGATTGAGTACTTCTTTATTCACAATTTTTCCTGCTGCTTATTTCACTGTGGAAAAAAATGTAAAAACTAGAAAAATAGCTGCAAACCATATTGATTTATTGGATTGCTATCGATTTTGCGAAAAACGAAATTAGACGCGATTTTTTTTAAATCACTTCTTGTTTTGAATTAAAACTTACAATGAGCAGTTCAACAGGTTATTTACACATATGCACAGGTACTAACATACACAGCATAAATACGCCAGAAAATTGTTAGCTCACTGAAGTTTATTAACAATTAAACTAAGGAAATAAAGACGACATAAAAATATGCAACAACTTCAGAAAGATGCTCCAATAAGTTTTCATAAAAGTAATTTATTTTTATGAATAGTTTGTAAGCCAAAGATACCAGAAATGTTACTTGAATGGCGTGATTTGGCAAAGCATGGCGTTTTCCTTCTTATTGCGAGTATTTCGTCATTAGGTTATCCTGAAATATTGTCACGGCTCTTCGAGGTACCAAGCTGTTTTTGTTCTTTTATGTGCATGAATGCATGCATAATATATAAGTAGTAAGTAATAAAACAATTATTAGTCCAATAATAAAAACACACTGTAAGGTACACTAGTTGATACGTTGTAACACAAACATAAAACGGGAAAGCTGCATAAATAATAAAAAACAGATCCTTAGTAAACAGGTGCAGATGGTGAAAGAATCGGGTTGTGGAAAGCTTCGTTATATTTGGTAGAATTTATGATAAGTATTTGACAAAGTGGCTTTCTTTCCAATATATAAATACGCGAGATTTCCTGTGTACTTGTGATACTTTGAGCTTTTTGATTGAATATAGTGGTAAGATCTAGTTGTCGTTGTCAAAAAATGGGGTTTCACAGGAACGTTGCAAAAGTGCTCTGCTAATTGCTTTTGGTAGCTGCGTTACGTGTAGAGTGTGAGATTGGCCAAGCAAGAATAACATTCTATGAAGATATTGACTATGAAGGTTATTTATCAATTATTAATTTATTACACTAATATTATTTCATAAGACATCAATTTTATAATAATTTCGAAAATGGATTTTTTATTTAGGAAATCTTATACCGTACCAAGAAATACTAGTCGAACAAGATGTTATAACTTTAGAGCGGAATCGGATAGAATCTGGAGTAATAAAATTTCCTCTGTCGATGCTAGAGGTTACTGCGTCAACATTTTTACTGAATTCAGCTGCCAAGGAATGTCAGCTAGAATTTCTCCGGCGCATCCCAATTTAAAGCTGTTGGGACTAAATGATCGAATTAGATCTTTTAAATTGTGCAGGAAAAACTTCAAATCAATTCAAACAATTGACAACGGCACAACTACACAGTGAATTATATATCAATGGAACGACAAAACCACAATCAAAAAAAGTGTTTAAAATAAGTTTAACATTAACAAAACAAAAAATTGTAACATAAATTTGAATTCTTTAAACAGCATTAGTTTAAATGTTTGAATAATCCCAAAGTATTTTAAAATAAATTCGTGTTAATAATTCACTACTCAAATAATTAAAACTACTATGGTCTTACTCAATCTAATATATATTCACCATGCATTTACTGATAAAGTATAAATAAAAAGTGTGTAAGTTAACAAACAATGTTTCTGCAGTTTACAAAAATTCCATTCCATTTTGACCATGCATTTTGTAAATTAAAAAAAATATTAAAAAGATGTAAATTGTTGAACTTTCTCCCTTATGAGTATTGATTACTTGTTTTTCACTCTGTTTTTCACTTCACCAACTTTAGCAACAGTACGTCAGAAGCTACTCAGTAATATCCCTGACAAGCAAGCAAACTAAGCAAACCAAGTACTACAAAGTCGTTTTTTTGTAATTTATGTGTTAATTGTAATGCACATGTACACACAATTTTATGTGAGTTTAGGGAAATAGTGAATGCAACGTTGAATGAGAAACGGACTCGTGCTAGTATTTTATTGCAATTCTTTTTTAATAATGTAAACTAATTCTGTTTGCATACGGCGTACAAATCACAGGGGTATTTTGAATTTACAAACAAATGTGCACTAATGGCTAACAATCACTTATAGTTGTGGTTTAGAATATGAATTACGTTAATAAAACTAACTGATGATTATAAAAACATAAATGATCCAAGTAAGACGTTGCGTTGGTTGCAAGTAATTTTTCACTTATATTAACATATATTATTTGCAAAAACAAATTTTCTTCATAAAAATTCTCGAACTAAACACAAGCTTAAATAATATCGGTTCAAAAACCAAACCAGATAAAAACAATATCGTCATTAGGTAGAAACTACCCGTGAAGCATTGTGTCTACCCTCATGTGTAAATCCTAGTGGGGCAATGCTAGACATCCATTTGAAGTACGGTTACATTGTATTGCTGCCTAAAGTTATGTAAAAAATTACCTTTAAAATAAGTGCATTAAATTTGGGGGAATTTCAATGCAATGCTTTATTAATCAGGGCTGCAGGTAATTTTGATAAATGAATTTATTTTTATTAATAACTTCGTAAATAAGGACAAAATAAAATATACGGCTTCAAAATTGACGAATTATGAATTGTATAAATAAATAAATAAAATGAACAACTTTGATGCAAAATGACAATGTGCGATGTTTTTTGTGTCAGATTAATTCGACAAATAAGCACCACTTTTACGCATGAAATTTCGTGGTACGGTGTACCTGTTGCATTATGCACATGCCTGCATGCATAATATATAAGTAGTAAGTAATAAAGCAATTAATACAAACGTGCAATAACCAGCTGAAAAACCTCTAGATTTCCTCGTATAATTTTAAGCTGATAAATAGTGATAAATCGTGATGTAAAACACACTTGCTGATAAGGTGTAGCATAAATATAAGAGGCTCCTGTAGTCAATTTTTTCCTGCTAAACAGATGGGCATAGTAAAATCCTCAAGTGGAAGACAATAACCGGATTTTTATGAGGTGCTCATTGTTAAACATTTGGTAAATTGGCTTTTTCAACGATGTATAAATACGGGAATTGAGCTAAAGCATCGATATCGATTTGTGCTTCCCATGTTACATATTTTCAGCAGATTTATTTGTCGCTTCAAAAAATGAGGTTCCTGAAGAACGTCGTAAAAGTCTTCTGGATGTGGGTTTCTATAGCTGCGTTGTGTGTTGAGTGTAAGGAACTGGTCGCAAGAATCACATTTTACCAGAATCCCAACTACGAAGGTGATTTAACATCTGAGCTTTTAAATTAAATGCAATACTTTGTACATGAATTTAAAAGTATATAATCTTTTTAATTTAGGAAAATCCTATTCCATACCAAGACTTGTTACCCGATCAGACTGTTACAGTTTTAGTGCAAAATCTGATATAATCTGGAGTAAAAGAATTTCCTCAATTGATACCGGCGGCCAATGCGTCATTCTGTTTACTGATTTTGAATGCGATGGAGAGTCCACAAGAATATCGCCATCACATCCAAATCTGAAGCAGTTGGGACTTAATAATAGAATTAAATCTTTTATACTGTGCCAGGAAAATAGAAAACTATTTCGTTCAATTGATAATGGTAATACAACGCAGCCAAACTAAATCAATGGACCGACCCACCCACAATTGTGACAATGTACGACATACATAAAATTTCAAGAAAACCAATTTTAATATACATTTGAATCCATTAAGTTGTACAATTGGACAGTTTTGAATCATTCTAAAACATTGGTAATAAATTCGAATTCGTTTGTTTCTGATTCTTTTTGACATTCATATGTACACATTTTTATGTTTATTTTACGAACTGGGAGCCATCTCATTCCTCAGAAGGATAAAATTACAAAAAACATTAATCTATCCCACAACGTTTAATTAATTTTCGTAAGCGTGCTTCAACAACAAATTTCGTACCATTAATTATTTTCACATTCAAAAATATTTTCTGCACGAGATATTCAACTTATGTTGAGCGTGTGAGTAGAAAAATATAGCTGCAGTATATTGCATTTGTCCGCAATTTTATCTTTTTCCCACGTTTCCACAAAGTTAGAAAAATCTAGCAGTCAAGTTTATTTCTTGTAATTACTAACATGAAATGTCAGACGAGAGTTGCCAATCATATCTGCATTGTGCGCATAAGGTGAATTCATAAAATCATAAATATCATGTACGAGAAGCAAGTGTAAAATGTGGAACATGTAGTATGCCATTTAAATCTTGAATTGGATACGAGATTTATGTATGCTTCCCCTCTGAACCAAACATCACTTTAGAAGCAGACCAACCTGTTTTGAATCTATTTTCCTGATTTCTGACATTCTTTCCTCTAACAAACTTTGATTTCTGCACCACATCATTTCATCAGACGTTTTTCAACCCTTCTCTTGTGCACATGTGTTTAAAATATCATTCTAAAAATGAATTCTCCAAAGCTTCCAAAATCCCTTGAAATTGAATTTTCATTGCAACAAACCAATAGAACTGATAACCTAGTGTCAAAACAAAAAGTAACAAACACAAGCAAGAGTATTTTTAATCTTTATTTTAGCTGCTGTTATTACATGTTACTTCTTCCGTTTCGACCTGAATATAAGGATGAATCTTCGGGGCATTGTGAGCTGGGAGGATCACGCTTTCAAAAGGTAACTGTCAAAATTTAAGATAATATCAGCTATAGTTTAAATTGTATTTATTTTTTACAGATAATCTGCAACTACATCATGTGGCCACTGATAATTGCCAACGATATAACAAAATTTGCAAGAAATTACATCCTGTTATTTGCAACGCGTTCTGTGTCTATAAACCAATATTGCAAAATCATCGCGTCGTTGCTCTACACTTTCAAGCAGTTCAAATACCTATGGACAATGTACACAAAGCAAGATGAAATTCAAGACTTCTTCACGGCCTTGAGCACAAACACGCTACTGTGCGCACCCACGCAAAAATGTGAAACAAGCTCAAGTTTTATTGTTCGCATGCTGAAGCACATTAGTTGGAAGGTCCCGTTTTGTGCTTTTATTTTTGTTGTTTATTTCCTGAATTATTTTCAAAAGGCAAATTTCATAGTTTATCATTATTCCGAGTTCGTTTCAAAGAGCAGATTTCAAATTATTTTTGGAAGATCAGCCGCAGCCTCAAATTCAACTGAAGTGGATATTTTTGCAAGTTTCAGTGGATGTTTAGAAATAGTTTTTTCTGTTGTAACTCTGTTGGAATATTTTCTTATTGGGGTATTCTTTCTGCTTCCACTTCCATTGTGGAAGGCAATGAGAAAACTGGAGAGAATAGCAATAAAAGCGACTACTGAAGCAGATTTTTGTCAACTTCTTGAAAAATATGAGGAAATAAAGCGACTTTCTCGTTTTGAAAATGAAGTGTGGGGCTCTCTAACTTTGCTCTGGATCTGTGAGTTTTCAACCTACCTCGTCCTCAACTTTGATGAGATGGTTCGCTCTCGTAACTTTGCTGATGTGGGACTTTTACTTGGAAGCCAAGTTTTACTCGCTACAGCTTTGATTTTAGCAGCGGAAATTGTGCGAATGGTTGAACGATTGAGGGAACAGCTCATCATAAATCATAAGTATGGGAAGAATCAGCCTTTGGAACAAGATTCAAATAGTGAAAAAGCGTTTAACCAGTTGATTTATGAACTACAGACATTTCCAGTTGGCATTGGGACAACTGGAGTATACAAACTCACTTACGGCTTTTTTTATTCGGTAAGAATGAATTTAATGATGAATTGCATTTTTGTAACTTTACATTATGCACATCGTTGATAAAAAGATTTACTTTTTAAATTTTATTTTCAGCTACTTTGTTCTGTTATCGTAACGCTTTTCGTAGGTGCTCCTCCTCCATCACTGTAATGTAATTACGTAATAGAAATCAAATGAAATAATGATAAAAATATGGAACACATGAAGGTATTCAACACATCACCATATTACATCATTTTATTACAATAAATTTTGACAAAAATGTTTTCTACGAGAATGGATTATTATAATGACACCAATGCATTTCTATCATTAAACAATCATATACCTGATTACTGATTACAAGCAAGGAAATCAATTGTTCCAGTACATCGATACTCTCGACCACCATAGCTGACATATGCACCCGTGGAAGGTTGAAATTTACCAGGAGTAAAAACGCTGCGTCCCCCTACATTAAGTTGACATCTGATGACATACATAGTTTCTCTTTCATTTGTTCTCCCACCTCGGATGGCGTTGCTAGGTAGCTGGTTGCTGCGTACCCAAACAAGCTTAGCACCATTTGGACTTGTCAGTACTTCAATGTGAGCTCCAGTTTTGCTGTGCTCACCACCGTTATACGCAACGTAACATTCCTTTCGACCAGCGTGATATTTGCCTGGAATGATGTCACCTTGGTGATACGCCCTGCAACTGTAGAGAATGTCTCCATATGGCTCTTCCCCAATTTGGACAAGATAGGTGGGGTTATTGTTGATGTTAACGTAGCGGTAACCCAAACATCCTGAAATATATATGAGTGCAAAATTTACGTAATTTTCCTTAAGTTTTAAAAATGCTAGTGAACTTTACCTTGAGTACAGCCGTACATCTCGTTCAGAATTTCTATGTCGAGGACACTCAGTGGACCACCAGATCCGCATTTTGTAACACCTGGCTGTTTAGGCTGAAAGCATCCGTTGTAACATTCCCCTTCGTAGTGCTCAATACTAACGTAATCGTATAATTTGTTGAGACCACGGTTGAAGTCAGCTCCGTCTATTCCATGAGGTTGGCAAACTGCGGTGTTAAAACTAATCCAGTTATCTCGGTCACGACGGGACTGTTCGTGGCCCATGCAAAGAGTGTGGCCCAGCTCGTGAATCATGACTCCAGGGGAAACACAGCTTCCACCAAATTTGGCGAATTGGGCACCGGTGTTCATACAAAGGTGGGCGACACCGCAGACATTGGGGTCGTGAAGAATATCAACCTGTGATTCAATCATGGATGCGATCAGAGCTATAATCACGTAATAATACATGGCTTTCTTTATTGTGCTCTGATTGGTACCCAAGACCGATGATGACTTTGCTTCGGAATGAAACGAATGCAAGTAGCATCATGATAGGCTTGAATGGCCAAAGCTACTTTTTGTCGCTGCTCGGCTGAAAAGGAAGGATCAAGAGTGTAAGGAACCTGAGCATTTATCCAGAGACGGGGTCCAAATCCAGGTCGAGCTGCATGTGGTACACTCTGAAAGATTGATAAAAAGTACAAGCATTTCGATATAGTATGATTGCTATTGCGATGAAATCAAAAAATCTTACATCCTCTCCGTATTTTGGCAAAGTCATATTTCCAATGGGAATCTTTTGACTACGAATGGCCGCGAATTCATCTTCAGTTATATATTTTGGAAGATCTAACGTACATATGGTAATATGGCATTTAAACGTTACTTTACGAGTGACATTTCTGGACAACTGTTAATAAAGCTTACCAGCATTACAAACTACCAACTGCAAAACCACAAGGTAAAATGCTACGGCGAATTTCATTATGATATTTGAGCTAAATAACTTCTATTTAGATATTTTAAATTATTGTTACTGTTCAAGAGACAGATTTTAACTGAATTGGGACTCGTTCTTCACGTCATATTTGATGCTGATAGAATATCCCATTAGAAAGTAGCTATAATAGTATGGTTTTCGCATTTCCATTCCTTACCACATACCATTATTATCCGACCTTCATTCACATCTGGAATTTTAATCAATTGATCATCATGAGTTATAATGTAAAAACAAGTTTTATGAATATTTATAAGAATGCAATCGTTCTTTTGTAGAAAACAGATGACTGTAAATCATTTTTTTTAACAAAAACAACATAGTTGCCATCGTTCATTCGTAGGAAACAGATGAAAGTAAATCAATTTTTGTAGAAAACAATAAAACTGTAATCGTTCTTTTGTAGAAAACAGTTGGCTGTTAATCATTTTTCTTAGAAAATTGTGTAAACATAGTCGTTTTTTTGTAGCAATCAGTTGAGTGTAAATCATTTCTTCGCAGAAATACATAAAGCGTTTATGGATTTATTGAGTTGGTTATTATTGTGATTAGATGCTATTAGGGAAACTATGTCTTTGCTTTTGTACTCAATTGCATCCCATTTTCCTTTAACGAAACAAGCTTATAAATATTAAAAATCAAATTCAACCGAAGGCCAAGACGAAATGAATTACATTAGTTTTTTTTAAATTCATAATCAATTTCTCAAGTTCAATGCAAACTTAAATGGCTTAGGTTCAACAGCTAAACCACACACAGTTTCAGCTTCTGAAACCGGGAAGTCTGGATCATGCTCAATTTTAAATTTTTGCACAATGCTAGCAAGAAAATTGAAAATTTAAAGAAAAACTGTTTTTTTTCAAGGTAATTTTACATATTGCTTTTTCTAAGCTTCTTCGAAGTCTGAGAAAATCCAAAATTGATGAAGATTTTGAACCTAAATTTCCATCCAAGATGTAGATGATCTCCAGTCAACCTAAAAATATAAGTGACTTTTCCTCATTGTATCCACTTCCCCTGTCAAAAGTCTGCAAATATTAGAATTATAAATTTGCATAATAAACTGTTGTAAAGGCGAAATAATACACAACTACAGTGAAAATGTCCAGGAAGTAAAAAGGAATGACGACTGTCTGAAGCCCAGCATAAACACAATAGACTTCGATGACTGCCGAATGAATTCCCACGTCACTTGTGTATCACCGTGTGAAAAAATCCATTAGCCAAAAGTTATTTTCAATACAAGTCTCAGAAACAAGTCGACCCATACATTTGTTGACGTTGTGCTGTTATTTGCGTTGGTCATGTTTATTTTGAATGTCTCCTCATAATGTTTATCCAGATATTGGTGTTGGTATGAACATGACATAAAATCAATCAGATTCGTCGGCAATTCTGTTGAGTATTACTGTTTGTATTTACACAGTGATGAGAGATATGTTCCAATGAACTCCCACCACAACTTGTTGGTCTGAATCAAAATTCTTTTCCGGCATAAAAGCAGTTTGGTGACTTGATATGTTCATTTCTTGATATTCTTGGAAGCCAGCTAGTCATTCCTTCAAAACTTCAATAGAACAAGAAATATATTGACATTCGTACAAGTGAACTAAAGTACTAGTTGCAGTAAAAATGGATTTTCAAACGGAGTCAATAATGCTAAAATCTATAAAAAGTACTACTGCCTTAGAAATCGATGAAGAAGATCATTTTGTTCATTCCAACTCTCCAAATATTAATAATTCAAAGAGCAAAGTAAGAAACAATTGGAGCAGTATTGTAAATTTTTATTTTCGTTGCTGCTATTATATGTGCCTTCTTCCATTTCGACCCAATTATAATGTCAACTCTGATGGACAACTTGTGCTGGGTGCTTCATCGTTTCAAAAGGTAAAATAAATGACAAAACTTCATAGTAACATTTAAAAGCCATTAATATTTTTAAAAAATATCAATTTTAATATTTTACTTTTTGTTTTAGTTTTTTTGCTACTGCATCATGTGGCCATTGATAATTGCCAACCATGTCACAAAATTCGCAACAAATTACATCATTTTATCCAGAGCCCAACCAGTTTCAATAAACCAATATTGCAAAATATTTGCTTCGTTTATCTACACGTTTCAGCAGTTCAAGTACTTCTGGACCATGCATAAAAAGCAGAAAGAAATTCAAGAATATTTCACAGCCCTGAAAACTAACTCATTTCTTTCAAAACAAATTCAAAGTTTTGATACAAGTCCAAATTTTCTTGTCCGCTTACTCAAACGCATTGGGTGGAAATTTCAATTTGGTTTCCTCCTTTGTGATTGCTGTATTTCCATTAACTT
>LJIJ01001663.1:0-38894 GCA_001718145.1 Orchesella cincta
ATTCATAGAGCTTGTTGAAAATGACATTACTTGAAGGGTAGGATTGGAGCATGGTGATGAATGATGATGATGATCATCATCATCGTCTTCACATCAACTCCACATCACCGACTGCGACTCCTTTCGTTGAGACGTCATTCGCTGCTGAGTAAAAATTTGGAGGCTTTTTATACCTAGTTGCTCTCAAGTAGTAGTAGTAGTCTTGGTGCACTACCTACAGTTTTGACTAGGATTCATATTATAAGAAAGGAAGAAAAAGTGGTGGAGCTGGCTGCTGTGCTAACATCACATCACGTCACTTACTCACAAGTTATCAGCAGAAAAGCGGAGCAGAAAAAGAAATGGAGAAGAATAGGAGATATCGATGAATAAAGCCGGGAAAGAAACAACCACTTGCTAACTTTGTGACAAGACAACCATTGCAGTTGGCTGGGCTATACCAAAACCACTTACTCTACAGAAGGCTTATACTACTATCCATCCACATCCATTCCACACTGAAATCGCACTCTCTCTCCCTTTCTCTTCTTCTGTTAGCTTTGTGTCCTTCAGAATGTGAAGGCTCATGACACGAAGATGATGCTGATGATGATGATGGCGATGTCCTCTCTTCTCTCTCGCTCACCAGCAGCAAGCCTTATATTTCTTTTCCAAGCAAAGCAGAGTAGTCAGTCTGGTCCTAACCATTTCACATCTTTTTCGGCTTCGTATGAAGTAGGCTACCCAGTTTTTTCACAGCTTGGGGATGCTGTTGCTGCTCGAACCACTTCTGCACGACTTCGTTTCTCATTTACTCCACCACACCAGGACTCTCCTGCTGTTTCACAACTCAATTCTTTCTCCCTTCTTTGGTGCTGGGGAGAGGATGTAAGTCTATGTTTTTCCTAGTTCTCTCCATTTAACGAATAAGTATGATATGATGTATATGGTGGTAGTAGTAGTAGTAGTTGTAGAAATGGCTCTCCTTGGAGAAATCCTTTTCACTGGATCATCATCATACAATCGACTACTACATTTCACATATGCTCATCATCATCCCCCAATGCATAGCTAGTCAAAACGTGAAGAGAAAAAAAGGGAATCAGCTGAAACTGGAGACGAGGAAACATGACTATTCCATTAGGGAAACGGTAGTTGCCCCAGTGGGAATGCTCATATGCTCACTCATATCAAACAAGGATATAATGTGCTTCTCTTATTTCCAATTTTGCTCGTAATTGTCTATATCATCGAGACTAAATATTTCATCTTCAGGCTGAGAAACGGAAGATGGGAGACTTTTTTTTAAACGGAGACAATAATAATGGAAACGAACAGATATAAAATACTTGCGTAGGTTTGCTTCTGTCAACAATGTTGGGAAATCTGTATTTTTTAGCTTAGAGGTTGTAATGAGAATGAGTTTTTGCAGGTGTGTAGTCTTGCTGAAAAATTAATTTTTGGGATGTTTTAAGCATATAAAATATTGCATATTCCAAAGATATGTAGTTGTAGTTGTACTACTAAAAATCGATAACATGAAAGATACCCAGTGCAAAATTTACTCATACCGTATTTAAATAACATACTTCCAAAACACGGATTACCGCAGAGACCTATTATTCAATGAAAAATCACGCGTAGATTTGACTTAAGAATGGCGTTTTAGTAGTACAAATACAAAAATAGCTCGTAAGTCGTGAAACGTTTAAATAGTTTCAATTCATTTCAACAATCCAACCCCACAGATTTTCTTCTTGTATATGGATTTCTGTGCTGCTTAATATTGCTACTGGAATGGACCAATGCTATAAATCTCTTCCTTTTCGTCCTAACTATTGCAGATATTCATAAGGCATATTACTGTATAGTTATATGAATTTGATATACTAGCTCAAGGCAATTGAGAAGGGACGTGCTGTGCTGTCACCACATAGCCACTTAAGACATCTTCAGTTTTCCAACAAGCAATTGGAATTCAGTTGATTTTTCAACTTGCGTCTTCTGAGCTCAAACTACTATATAATATCATTATGTCGCGTCGTCTTCTTCATCCTTGTCTTCCCATTAGTGGTGTCATTATATAACGATGACTCTGGCACTCTTTATTTCATTTCTCATTTGTTTTTGATCTCTTGGATGATGATGGTAGAAAGAAATCAGTTGAAATTTTTAGGAAGGAGAAAGCCAATAGAGAAATTTAAATGGACAGTCGGATCAGCTCGGAACAAATCTTTTTTTAAACGTTTCCTATTCATCATTCTCTATGATTGTCAGTTGAGAGTCCAGTCCAGTCCACTCACAATCAGAGCTATAATGGCTTTCACCAGATCAGAAAAAAGGCCAACAAGTACGCTCTGATGGTCTTTTAAAGACAACCATTAGCGTCAAGATGATGATGATATGATGCCCTGCCATGTTTTTTGGAACTGTCTGCCCACACAGGTTTTTCCTATTAGTGGCTGACTATATCCTCCCTCTTCTTTTAATTTCTCCTACTTTCCACTCCTTTCTTTTCATCATCCTATACACTCCTTCTCAGGAACTCCACCGGATTGCTCCACTTCTCCCAATCTGCGCTATTATTACTACTACTACTACTCCTATTGACTTTCCCCATTATGATTCTTCTAACTGACGTGGTTTGCTTCGTTTGGGTAATGCAGTGGCGCAGTCAACATTTATTAAATTGTTTGTAGACGGATGGAATTTGATTTCTCCTTTTCCTTGAAACAATAAACTTTGTCTTCTCTCTTTCTCCTTTTTTTCTCCCATCCATCCCATTCCACCTTTCACTCTTCTTTTTCCATCATTATTTTAGCTGATGGTTGTGTATTCCCCATCATTATCGTTATTATTAAGGCATGATTGTATGCAATCCCACTGTCAATTATGGTAAAACTTTGTTGATGGTTGTTTGCCTCCTTCTTGCTCCTCAGTTGAGTGTCTTTCTTCTTTGCAATCAGTGTAACTCAAGAAGAACAGCATTGATTTTTATGTTCCTAATGCATGCAGAGTATAACAACCATTTCCATAATTTTCTCCCAAAAAAATGGAGAAAGAGGAAGAAGATTCTAAACTGGTTCAGTTCAGTTACCTTTATTGAGGCGGAAGGGAGCTCAATTCCATTGTAGTACTT
Organism: Orchesella cincta; assembly: GCA_001718145.1. Lineage (NCBI taxonomy): Eukaryota > Metazoa > Arthropoda > Collembola > Entomobryomorpha > Orchesellidae > Orchesella > Orchesella cincta. The sequence continues at coordinate 3,119 of LJIJ01001663.1, forward strand.
AAACACTATGAAACATACCTACTTTCTTTCTCAAACTTAGTTACGAAGGAAAAGAAGGAGAGAGAGAAGAAAAACGTAACAAAAAAGGAGTTGAAGATTGATTTTCTCGAAATGAAGAAAGAGCACATAATATAATGCCGCCATGCCATGCCATTAGCTCACCCATCACAAATATCATTTTCTTTCCTTTCACCAGTAATAATATATAAAATTGAGTGGTACATGCATAATATGTGATATCCTCCTCATCCTTTTTCCTCTTTCCATTTCTCAGAATGGGCTTTTTAGGCCTTGCCATCACGACATTACCTAATGTATATATGTGATGACTGTTACAACGAACGATAATGATTGGATGATATGATATCAACGCTCGCTTCTGAATTCTGATCAGGTTCTCCATTCCAAACTGAGCCAAAGTGTGTGTAATGTTGGGTACGTGCGGGTTGCAAAAATATGGGACCAACACGCATAGAGAGAGAGCCTCCCCCAAAAATCACTTTCTTTCTTATTTTTCATATCAAAAAGCCAAGTCTGCATGCAAGGCCAAGTGAGAAGGAGCTGAAGGACACGGTAAAATACCAATGTACACACGATATGATTTCTTTTTTTAAAGCAGCACACCTTGTTCCAAGAACAATTAGACGGGAGAAAAAGTGGGTTTTGCCCCTTTCTCCAAAATTACTTACATTTAAAACAGGAAAGGAAGTAAAACGGTGGAGCGGAAAAGAATAAAATGGAATGTGTGGGGCGGATATGCTAAAAGGATAAAATGGTTGTTGGAATTCTGATGTAAAACATGAGTTGCTTTTGAAGTGTAGCATTTTTGATCATGTCAAAAGGTTGAAGAGTCCGAGCAGCAAGAGCCTGTAGGGAAATTTATTGATCTTGATCACCATCACCCATCCCCAGATTTTCTCCATAAATTTTTACGCTCATGATATATAATATCATATCCGATCCCAAATGGAATAGGGCACATGTGTAGTAGTAGTAGTAGCGCTATTTGAAAATATCAAATGGGATTTTCTTTTGCATTTACAACAAAAGTCATATAAAATAAATGCTTGACTAGCTTTTTACAATGGTAATAATAGAATGTACAATGTTGTAGAAAATAGTACAACTAGAAAATGTATCCAACTTTGCTTTTAACGAACAGGCAAAAGTAATCGGGGAACAAAAAGGTGAATGTTGAAAAGAGACCCTTTCTTTCTTTTCCCTTTGCCCACCTTGTTTGAGCTATTGTACAGGAGAAGGAGTGATAGCTGCTGATATTTGGGCTTTTTCTCCAGTCCACCAAGTCAGTTGACTCTTTGTGGTGGTGAAATGAAGGCAGCAGGTTGGGCTGAGGCTCTATTGACTTTCTCCAGTTCAATGTGGCGGTGGCCAAGACAACCAGGTGGCAAACAGTTTCCCCCTTGCCAACCAGAGGCAAAGAGGGAGACAAGTGAAAACTTATCACTTATCCAACATGATGGCAAAGAGGAAACGCAAGCACTGCCGTATACATTTGATTTCGCATAAAAAATCCAGTGTACAGTTGTTCAATGCCTGATAGCAACTTTAGTTTGCTGGAAAAACTAATAAGGACATGGGAATGCTTATATATAAGTGTATTGTATATAGGAGGAGTGTAGATAAATACATATGGGAAACATGTCAAAGTCAAAAAAAAAGTTCTGGTTTCATGTTTTATATACACATGTACTACAATCCTTCTGCCTGTAACTAACAAGGGCGAGCGAGGGTGACTGTCGCTTTCTGCACGTTTTATACACATAATTTCCAATTCCTAGATATCCTACTTTTATTGCTGTAATTACAAAAGTGTCACTCATTAAAACTCATTGAGAGAGCAAACACTGGGACATGCTAAGCTCACACGGCTCGTCCACTGCAATTATAAGGCTCGTGTCACTTTGTGGAACGTGAGTAAATCAAGTTGGAAACGTATGAGAGTTTTACCAATTGTATTATCAGTGCTATCGATGTCGGAGTTGGTTTACCACCTCATTTTTATTTTAAAAAATATATAAAATACTCAAAAGTATCTTCTTGGATAATTTAAACAGCTAACAAATAATACATAATCAATTAATAATAATGTTTTCCAAAAGGTTGGCTCTTTGCACGGTTGGTGAGGTTTAATTATATCATCTTGTTTAACTTGCATTTTCTGCTTTCACCACTCGCTCATTTTGCCATCGTCATCATGGTTGTCATCCTATCATAATCATCATTACAACATTACACTCCTTTCCTTTCTCATATACATACATACATCCCATTTTTCTACTTCTCGTCTCCTTCCGCATTCGCCCAGGATAAAGGGTGTAGTATTCAAGTGATAATACGCACAGATATGAGTATTATAAACAGGAAGTCACATATTATTACACCGATAAGAAAAACAGGAAAACGCATTCAGAAATTCAGAGGAAAGGCGGAAAATAGCACCACATCATATATCACCCTATACATGTATGTATGTTCTTGGTTCTTGAATGTGAAATGAAATGTGTGAATATGGATCCACTCCTCCATGAGTGCCTATTGATGTTGTTGCTACCGTTGTGCATGAATTGTAATGTGATGTGATGATGGTTGGTTTCAAAAAGGAAACAGACAGTTTACAAAAAGGGAAAGTGTATATTATTATTATCAAGAAAGAAAGAACGAACATGTTCCGACGAATTGCTGAAAAAGCAGGAGTATATAGAGCGACTGTCGACTGTCGACGTTGTTCCGTTGTCGTCTCTGCGAAGTTATTTAAAGGAGTTTCCTCCGCTCAGCTTTTGTATTGATCTTTTTTTCAAATAGGAAAAAATGCGTGTGCATTGCAAAGCAGAATACACACATATACGTACATACATATAAATACACCCTGCTTCCTACCTTTTAAGTTTTGCTTTTCTATTGAAAGTTTTTCGCGTACTTTCCCCCTCCACCATTTTTTTTATTAAGTCCGGAAGATTTCACTCAAAAAACTTGTGTGTTTACAGAGTGTATAGGGTTGTAATATGACGATATCATTGTGATTGTGTAGGTGTTGCGAGATAGTGCTACGATTCCTGTAAAAACTTGTAGTTGTATCCTATCGCTCTTTCGATGTTGCATTATGTATTATGCATACATACATGTGCATTACTAATATTGGCTGCGTGAGGTATGGCTGTTCCACCCATGTCGTTTGATACATGTATATTATATGACCGGATAATAAAAGGCAACTCAACTGCTCCTGCTTCACCATATAATATTAGAGTATATTATGCATATCTGATGAAACAAGCTGGACAATAAAGAAAGTGGGAAGCAAAAGTAAGACAAGGGAAAAGGTGGCAGCATAATATGCATACATTTATGTATAATCATCATGGATGGATCACACAAGCAAATGGTCACGTCCGCCTTGTTCATCGTATTTTATGACTGTGATATTTGTATTATTTCCCTTGATTCCTTTGTGAGTTGAAGCTAGAGGATTGGCTACATATGGAAGAGCTTCATGCTGTTGGTTCAACTTCAAATAATCGAAGAGAAAATCGTTTTGATCGTAATAATGTAAACGACATTTGGCCTACGGACATGATGATTGTACATTCGTATTATGAATATGTAGCCATTAACCTGGATAATAGGAGCTGAAAGAAAGTCGGGAAGGTTGTAGATTGAGGCACTTATAGTCATAATAATAAAGTGTGTATGGCTACCCCTATAAAATCCAGCTAGAACATATTTGTACATACGATTTTATTGGCAAACCTTTCCATTTGGATGATGATGGATGTAAAATGTGGGAGCTTTTCCTCCCCCTCAGGCAAAATAATGGAATGGAATGGATGCAGATTTTTGGAGAGGAAAGAAAGAAAGACAGCCTTTCTACTACTAGAAATTGTACACAATTTTCCAGTGATATTGTTATTTAGTAGGGTTGATATGATATCATTTTATGCCTTTACACACACCACCAATAATCATCCTTTCTCCCTAATAATTCTTTTGCAAATTGGTATCTATTGCGTGACTCATGTAAATTTTGTGCATGCCAATCCACTTATTAGCCCTCCACGATTGTTCATTATCCTTGGCTAGCGTGTGCCCATATTATATTATGCTGGGCTTATATGTATCCCATTTTGTCACATTCAAATGTGGCTGATTTCCTTTTTAGATTTGACTAACAACAGGCAGGCAGCTCACTAGCAACTAAACGTATGGCTTGATTACCTATGCCATTTGGGCTGCTGTTCCCGTATAAAAATTGTATTGAGCTTTGAAGTAAAACATTATTGAACTCAAGAAACACACACGCATTATCCTGGCCTTATTAGCTTTCTCTAAATATTCATGTATGCACATTTCTCAGAACCGGAACGGCACTCCTCTATGACTTTTTGGTTGAAAGTGCCTTGCGCATCGTCACAGTCATTTCGTCATCATCATCAACAACAACGACACGGAGTGAGAGTGTCTCTTTGCTAGTAGATTTTCTGATATTTGCTTTTATTCTCATCTGACTCTGAATTAAAAAGAAATATATTAGTTGTGCATCATTTTCCTTTGTGTAGCTATTGTCATACAAATGAAACCGAAATTATGTATTCATCGACGATGGAGGTAAAGGAGCACGCACACGAAATGAGCACTCCACATCATTGAGATGAGCATACTTATTGTGAGACTGTGAGAAGAGATATATATAGTAGCAGCAGCCCTTTATGTTTTTAAGAGGCAAAGAAGCCAAGTCAAAAGTAGCAAAGGTCTTTCTTTAGGAGGAGAAAGGGATCCACTGAAATGAAATGAATGAATGGTAGCTGAAAAACAACAACACAAATAGAAGCAAGTTGAGCACGAAAACAACAACGAGAAACAGACAGGGTTTTAGTGCCAATATACAAACAATTATTTAGTAGTTGATTCTCAAAGGAAAAATATGGTTGGCTTCTGGTTTAGAGTCTCTTGACTAGATTGAAATTAAATGGGTTTACCTCTTTTGCCTGGTTGGATGGATAATATGGATGTGATGGGCGAGTTGATAGTGAACCGAGGTGATTTGCTTTTACGTGTTTTCGCACAATAACTCTCTTCAAATTCCAAACTCTTTGATATGCAAAAGGAGCCCGAATATATAAATGTGTATGGAGTTGCATTAAATAATTGTAATGCTCCTTGTTGGGGAGTTCGTGTGTGTTCTCTATTTACTTTCTTCTCTTTCATGTAATGCTCAGCAGTGGGGAAAAAGTATGGAATCAGTTAAGCAAGTATCAAAAGGAGAAACAGCAATCGTTTCAATAGACAACCCGTACACATTTGGGTCGCAGTGGTTAATGTATTCAGATTGATGATCACTCTTCATGATAAACTGACACGAAACTTATATAAGGTTAAAGGGTCGGAAAAGAAAAAGACGAAGACAACAGCAACAATGCAATATACATTCATATAAAGGCAGAGTATAAACATAAATATATATGAAGAAAATGTCCACTTTTCCTACACAATAATGATATTATTATTGAAGGCAAGCAATCACGACTCGTACTCCTCTTTCCTGACTTTCATTCTCACGAGTTCTTATCATCATCAACATCATCGTCTCAAAAAAGGAGACGGAAGAAGAACAAGCGAAAATGGTGCAATGCGATTCAAAAAAAGTGTTTTGTATCTTGTCTCCTTTTCTTCACATTATTGTTCATTCATAATGAACAGGAATAATAATGCTCTGCTTTTTTGTTGGTAGTAACTAATGCAAATGGTTTGGCTTTGGTGTTGTGTGTGCATTAAGCTCATCATCATAATCATCATTGTCATTACTCCATGTCTTCTTAAGCGGTTGCTCCATAAATATGTATAAATTTTCCAATTTTGTTGACGTTTTTCTACCACCCAACTTTGGTTCTTTGATCTGATAGTGTGATGCTTTTCATTGTTAATGGCTTGTAGAAGTTACTTTGCATACATAACTATTTTCCTAACTACACATAATGACGTTAGTACTTTTCGGTTGGACAAGTTGGTGTTTTTAACTACAAAATTTAAGCGTGATCACCACCATCATGACCTGATTAGCCTTGCAAATGAGTGTCATAGTTCATTGGTTTAAGAGGGGCGAGGGGCTTCCTCCTTTGGCAGTCATGCGATTCGAAACAACATCTTTTCCTGAAATATATATTATTTTCTATTCAAATCTATACACCAGTCAGTCATTCATTCACTCATTGATATGCATATTATTATTATCTAGTTTGTTGTTGGTATAATCAAATCACGATAATGGAAAATAATGGCAGGGCCAACTTTAAAAACTTTTCTCAAAAAGATGTTTCAAATGTTTAGCTTTTATCTCTCCATGAGATAAGGAAAGGTTGAAGAGGATAATATAATGGGCATTATGTGTAAGTGGATGCAAACATTAAAGTCGAAGAATGGAACAGAACACATTGGATGATGTTTTTTTTGTCGGTAAATATTTTGCATTGCAAATCCGGCAGCAAACAGAGCGGATGTTGAGATCATCAGTGAGAGCATCAACTATCAACAGTGGCAAGAGGAAACAGTGTATGTGAGTAGTTGAGTTGAATACATCACCCCACCGGCATCATCATCCTCACGTTGATTATGTTCATCGTCAGTGGTATGAAAAGCATACATAATGTGTCACTCACCAAAAAGCCGTGTGTGACTCTCTGTCTCTGCATGCATAATTCGAGAGTAATGGTGTAATCTAATGTTTTATTGTGCGCGATGACCCTTGACAGACTAAAGAATTATGAGGAGTAGACAGTACACGTTTCACAACAACCAAACATGCATGAATCCCTAACAACCCATTTCAAAAGGGTGGTGTCTCTGTCGAAGAGTTGGTGATTACAAAATTTTTCTTACAATAAAATTCTTCTCTCTCTCTCCAAAACTCTCGACTATTCTCAACTTGTCGACAGAGACATTAATATTTTTCCTGGTGAGTGTTTCTCTAGTGCGCAGTACGTAGGTATATCCGAATGTGAATGTCTTTCACCTTCTTTTCCTCATCTAATGTGATTTGTATGTATGTAGCTCTGCTCAACATTAGTAAGGCTGATGTATTTTTTTGTTCTTTTTTCCATTTATTTTCTACAACCAATAGCATCCATATCATACCAATACCAATTCAGAGTTGATGTGATGATGATGATGATGACATCCGGACTTCCGTGGCGGCCCTGCCCAGTTTCACGTTCTATTTAATTAGGACGGGCGTTGTTACTTTTGTTCCAGATGCTCATTTACCTGTGTGTTCTTCTATAATATAATTCGAAATATGTGTAGGCTCATATAACAACCCTAAATGGATATTCTAGCTGCTGCTTCCACTCCACCTGATGTAGGAAACAATAGGGATGATATACCTATTGCTAATGTTTCTACATCGGCAGACACATATAAAGCTACTCCTACATGGCTCACATCCTGTGTTTTCCTTTGACTCTTTTTCCCTGCCTGACTTCACTCCCAGCTTCAGGAGCTGCTCTGTAGTTTCATGCACTTACTGATTATGACTGCTTCTCTAGAATCAGAAGCTACACCATTTACTTATCCAATTTTTTTTTGCAGAATATGTATATATTATATATTCTCATTCAGACTTACCTGGCTGGGTTGTATTACACTTGAACGCTTGATACCAAAGGACTTAAGCCCTGTGTATACAAAAGGCTTCCCAAAATCTCTGCCTCTTCTACAAAACACATGCCACCACATAGCAAAGAGTAGAGAATAACGCGAATTTTATATTAATGATCTCCTCTTGTCATCATCATCATCTCCATATTTACTTTAAAAATCCTCCATTGTAAACATACCACCATCTACATCCACTTTCATATCATAAATCTGCAGGAGTGAGCAAAAATACGAGAGAAAAAAAATACACGACAAGACGACATGCTATACGTATGCGCTCCAGCTCACAAACAATAGAGCTATAGAGAATAACATACCTCTACAGACATGTCGTCGACTACTACAGTACAATGCTGCTGATAAGGAAGGTTTTTGTTTAAAAACGTACAAGATATTGTGGTGGTGGTGATGATATTGATGACGATATTAGGTTGATGATGCGTGTAGCCTTTGCCTATTAAGTGTATACATAGATAAATATATTGAGGATGATGATGATGAAGCTCAGCGCTGAGATGAGTGTACATTGTATTATTTTATGCGGACGGAGGATGCCATGATTTTGTTCATAGTTCATATCACATCACGACGATGATAATGTGGTTTGGTTGAGTGGTTTCAGTCCAATCCAATCCAATGTCTTTAAGGAGCCGGTATGCCATCAAGATTCTTCTCTTCCCTTTATGTTGATGCGGTGGTATGGTGTAGACGAACTACTTCATTTTGCTGAGCTGAGTCGAATCAAAAGTTTTTACCTGGTGTGTTCCTCTCTTGTACTGTATTTAGCGAACCATTCGCATTGATATTGCACCGTGGTTCTGCTCGCTCATTATTCTGCGTTACCATACAGGTCTCTCTCTTTTTTTGACAAGGACAATAAAGTGAGCACAGTTTTGGTTGTTGGCATTTATTTGGTTTGATTTTGATTCCTTGATCGTCGTCGACGTCTGCTTTGTGTGCCTATGTATGTCTGTGTTCTTCTTCTTCCAAGTTTTCATTAGAGTTGTGGCGATGAAAAAGACGAAGAGGTGGATATATGGATTGGATTCGTGTGGTGTGGTGAGGTTTGCTGCGTAAAATGAAACGATGAAAGACGAAAAGGGTGAGTAAAGTGATGTTGGATGATGTGAATGGCTTGAGAAAGAAAAGTTCTCACAGAGATTTTTATTTCCATCAACTCATGAGAAGCCCCAAATCTTATACATTTATAATATTGTGTCCTCTCATGAAGACCAAGTAAAGATTATGATGATGATGATGATGATCGCATCATTTTGAAAGGGTTATTTTTTGAGGGAGTTAGGTGAGGGTGGCAAAAGATGGAGGGCAGCATTTACTAAGTATATAGTCGACAACCTCAGCAGTATTAGATTGAGCAGGCGGAGGACGGAAGTTATCCACGAAGCATATATATAATAGAAGCAAAAAACACATTTGTTCGAGGGCTGTTGCTTCTGCTATTGAAACAAACGTACAAATGTTTTAAATACATGTATACCACATTTTTAGGCATGGCATTGCATCATGAACATTTTTGGATTGTTGTCGTCCTCACAGTCGTAACGTAATAACAAGCAAAAGTATTACGTAGACATGTAGGTAGTATTAGGGAGTAGGTAGAGCACAATATATTCTCTGCTTCTTCGAGCTTGCTTGTCATACAGAGAGATTCACTAATAATATGCTTGCTGTGTGTGTGAACAACAACGTAGGGCAAGGCAGGGATGACGATGATGTGAGTTTTCATGTACAAACTAAACCAAGAATTTTGGTGGATGGAAAGAGCTGTATTGCTTTTGAAAGCACCATGTATTTCTATTTGTACTTGTACTCCTCCTATTCTTTTGGTACGTGGCCTGGCCTTTAAAGCACTTCTTCGGCTGATTCTCCCAGTGACTCAGTCTTTCGTCCCCACTTGATCAGACAACACACACCACAAGCTCACATCATCAAATCAAGCAGACTATTCCTTACTCCTTCTCCGTCTTAATTAATCATCATCGTTTATTTACTTTACGAAATTATTTTGTGCAAAAAAAAGTGACATGAACATACGCAGACATTTTTAAATCAACAAGCAAACTTTAAGAGTTTTGGGCACAAACGTTTCATCAAAAAGTGTGCAAATAATACCGACTATAGCTTCAACATTTAATTTGCTCAAGAAATTTTTTTCTGAACAAATTGTGAATCATACACTGGTCTATTTTTTCATTCCATCATGATACGAGTAGCAGGTCGAGTTGAGCCGTGCATAACTACTCCCTCGCCAACTATAATACAGTACAGAGACAAATAGGTAGTGGAGCAGTGCACAATACACAAGACATTTCTTATATTACATAGATGGCCAACTTTTATACGACTGATTTAGTTAGTCAAGCTGAGAGAGCCAGAGCTCAATTCGATACTGCCAAACCAAAACCAATGGGAACAAGTGAGTTTCATTTGAGGAGGATACGTCGAGAAGAAGAGTGAGATCACACAAAATAATTGCAACAACCAAGTTGTATGGAAGAATCACGAAAAATGTTGATTTGCGATTCAGTCTGCCATTCTGCCGTGTGTCTTAGATTACTTACTGTCACAAGCAAAACATATTATGTGCCGGAGTAAGGAGGTATTATAGGTAGGAGAAACAGTATCTAGTTTTTAAGTGTGTGAAGAAAAACAAGAACATGGCATGGATTGCTCGTCATCATCTTTCCTCCTCGTCTCATCGGCTAAATTTCTTAAAGAATTATTTGCAGCTGCAGAAAGGAGATCTGCTCTCTTTCTTGCACAATACGTTATGCTTGACAATTTTGTGTTGGAAAAAATAAACCACATCATCAGCATCCTCTTCTGCTGATGCAGCTGTTGTTCCATGTATGTATCTACATATAAAATTTAAGTTTCTTTGATTGGATCCACTTCAATTAATCCATCTTGTTTAACTCTATCATCATTATCATCAGGCACACTTTTGAAACAACCCAAGAGTCAAACGTGTGTTTCCTCAGTTTTTCTTCCTCTTCAAGTGCTTGTGATTTTATAGCAAAAATGTTCTTTTTTATCTTTGGAACGAACTGGCTGTCGTAAATCATAAACATTTTATATTAATGGACAGAATAAGGAAACCACATTTACGGCAATTTTATTATTCATTGCTCCTCATTTGCTTTTCAAAGACGCTGAGTTGAGGAGTAGTCTTGAGCTCCTCACGTGAAAAAATTCTTCAGATTCAAACGTGTTGTTAGGGCAGAACGGAACATGTTGTGACATTGATGATGGCTTGACTTGAAATATTTGTGGCTGTGGCTGATTGTGTTTCAGAAAAAATGTACATTTTTATTTGCCAGTTGGAACGTGGATCTTCTACTCTAACATGATAAACAAGAGTGGCTAATTTCTCAGATCCTGTGCTTCGCTCGTTGTTACACAATGAAATGTCAGTGTTTCAGTCGACATCATCATTTATATGTATGTGGTATTTAGGTATATATTATATTCCTATACTCCATGCTCTGTGTATGATTATTATGACTTTTCTGACTCACATATTTTCCTCTTCCAATGTTATGCATGTCCTCTCCTTGTGTCAAACAAGTATTCATTTTTATCGCAATCATATATTTTATACAATGCTCTCTCAACTTGTTGTTTATTGTCGCTCGTGTTCCTGTGTGTGGCATGGCATGGCATATCACATGGAATGGAGCTTCTGTATCTCCATATTATGACAACTATTACCACCATATTACCATTTACCAGGGAAAGACATGGCTGTTATAATAATGGTTAATGATAGGCCGAGAGAGGCTGGCTGGCTCGTATTTTTTTATTCATTTCAAATGCGTGCTTCGTTAGTTAAAGCTTTCGTGGTGGTGGCAGTGGTGATGACGATAATAAATATTAGTGTGGTTTGGCTGGTTTCTGTTTGTTGGTTTTTATGTAGCATTTCGTTAGTTTTTTTTTACAAACCAAGCTCCGATTTGCATTAGCCCATTCCATTCCACAAACAACAAGTTGCCACTGATCACAATCACAATCAAGCCGAATCATGAGATGTTTTTGTTGTTGATGATGATCAAAAAGACTTTTCTCTGAGTTGAGGATGAGCATTAAACTTTTTTCCCGAGTTTGTGGTGCGTGTTGTTAAGAATTAGGACATTATGAGCTATAAAATTCTGTAAAAATATGTTTTTTACGGAAAAATTATTGTAATTTTAGTATACGATAAAAAATATATGTGGATAACTCATAAATCGCATACTATTTTGTATTTTATAGATTTCATGACGTGGACCTGGAAATTGGAATTACAAAGTCAGCAATAAAAAAATTGGATTGATTTTAACTTCGCAATGCGATAGATGGTTCATATCCTTGACTTTTGGGTGTATTTACCGAAGCACCTGAAATGCTGTCATCAAAATGTTTGTGAATGAATCCATGTCAATGAAATAAGGAAGCCACCAACAGCCGCACAGTCTAAATTGGATTAGAACACCACACACAATACATGTTAACACGTTTGTCTCCACTCACACGGAGTGAAAATGGCTTACTACTACTAGACCTGAAAAATATTTGTCATCATCAGCAGAACGGGCTCATCGGAAACACCCACAAAAAAATGTTGAGCAGCGACCTCGCTCCTAATGAGAGGTATGCAACTCAGTCTTAATTCATTTTGTGTAGTAAAAACTCCCTTGTATGTAATTCGCTTTTTAAAAAAATGTTGCTGAAAGCTGTAAATTCTTTTAGTGTGTGATGATGAAACGTGGAGTTCCCAGTGTAGCCATAATGCACCGCTTTTGTCCTGTCTGTTCTGTCCTCCAAATTTTATATGCAGTGGAGCAGTAATCTCTTGAGATTAGAAAATTTGACATGGCTTGTAATTTTTAGCAGAAAGTTGGTAATGAAGTACATTCAGACTTCAGAAGAGAATGAAATAAGAACAAAAAAAACATGAAAACGTTTTACATTCTCGTAGACTCCACTCTTCTACACTGAAGCAAAATAAATGAGAGGAAAAAGGGGAGATTCATTACAGAAAAAACTGTATTTTCTTCATTCTCTCTTCTTATTATGAGCTCTCCAGTCTCACTCAGTTTCCGCTCTTTCTTCTTTGAGCTCTCTCAGTTTTTTCAGTTCAGTAACTTCTCCTCATATAAAATAATACATACATTATTGCTCCTTTGCTCACTCACTTTGTCGACCTTTTCCTCCGGACATTATATGAGGATGATGGGGGCCGACCTAAAATATAGTATGTTGTGAAGCCCCACTATTATTATTATACATATGACACGACATGTGTACACAAAACACACAAGGAGAAAAAAATAATACATGGATAATATACCAAAGAAACGATGAGAATGTTGATGATGATGACGACGACGACGACTCAAGTCTGCAACAAGAAAGATGACTAAAACGGTTGAAAGAGTTATGCCATGTTTATATTCGTGGAATATCTATGTTTAGTCTTGAACTCTTTTTTTTGCTCGCTCTGTTAGTGTTTGCATAATCTTCTCAACTGTGGAGGGTAGCAGCCTATCTCCCATTTCTTGTAGATCTTTCGCGTAATGTGCTTTACTTAAAAAATGCATATTATCATCAATCTCATCTCATCTAGCTGCATCTTACGTACGTACGTACACTAACTTCTAGCGCCGTGAAATGGAATGTGGAAGATTTTCCATTTAGTTTATATTGTACTCTGTTCTTGTGTGTCCAAATTTTTTTCCGTGAGGAAATATGAGAAACGTGCTGGAGCTGTTTTTATGGTTGTCAGCTTACGTAATACTCCATTCATGTTGGGTGAGGTGTGTACTTATATGGGAATGTTTAAACTGCACACAAAAATGCAGCCATTGCGAGTCCAATTCTAAGAATTAGTCTGCTACATTTTCTTCTCAAGATATTATACAAAAATATCATTTACAGTTTGAGTTTACATTAGTAAGTTTTGCAAAGTCTATGAAATGTAATTTGTTATGAGAGGAGAGGAGTGAGTTGCTAAATATATGAAGAAATTAATGAAAAGAAACGAGCCCAGGATAATATCATATCATCGTCGTCTTCGTCATCATCATCTTGTGCATAAGCATCACGAGAAGAAAACTCCATTTTAAGACCATTTGAGGTTGAGTCACAGTCACAAGAAACTTTTTTTTGTTTAGAAACGTTCTCCTCAGATGCTGGATGGTATGACCATGTCCATATGTTGCACAGAGTGAGTGTACTTTGTAGTTGTTTTGCTTCATTTCTTGGTTGGCTCAAATGATGCCTATATTTGCAGAAAGAAAAGAGAAGAATATTATGAAAAAGGAGATTGAGGAATTATTATTATCTTCCTATGCTCTTTATATATTATGCCAGCAATAATATTATACGAACGAATGGTTACGACGGGGCAGGCGGCTAATGAACGTAAAAAATGGGAGATCATGGCACAACCATTTGGAGTCGTTTCTTTTCTTTTTACTTTGCTTCTCCTTTCTCTTCGTTTTCCACTTGTTATGGTCTCCTTGTGTCTGGGACTCTTGTTTTAGCAGCATCTTCTCTTCTCTCGGTCCTTAATAGGGAGGTAGTTTACCAGCAACTTGGTGGAATGGAACATGGTTGTTAGCTAGAGACATCATTTTATTCCATACCGTTGCAAAGGGAGTGACAGCATCAGCTCTTTTGAATCTCGCATGCTTTCGTAATATGATCTCCCTCTTTTAGTTAGTTCGCTTTACGAGTAATAATCTCGGAGCAAGTGCAGAAGGTATGTGTCCAAATTTGGTCAATAATAGTATACCAAACTCACTCCTCACCTTATTTCTTCCATTCCTGCAGCACTCTTTCTCACTCTTCGGCACATTGTACAAAAACTCACATTTTTTCAAGATATAAAAAAAAACTACATACATACGAACATTTTCATTCTCAATCCGCCTAGGTCTGATTTTGATATTCATTGCTTTTTTTCATAAGTAGTCTGGCCATAGAGTCTGCTTTTAATGTGCCTATATACAGCATTTAATATCCAATAAGCTGACATTTCATTTACTTTTAGGTGCAAGACAGACACTGACTCAACCAAAGCATCTTCTTATTCCCAAACGAAGCAAGTGGAGTGGAGAGACAGAAGATGTGGAAAGGAACGTAAAAAAGAGAGAAAAAGGTAAGGTTAACCCCAGGCCTTAAATAAATGTATGCATATAGTTAGGTATATTGCACGAACGACGGTTACGTTACATTACATTACACATTGCTCCTCTCACAATGTGAAAAATATGTGGGAATGAGAAGGTATATTGTATATCGACGTCGACATGCTACATTTTATATTACATTGTTACGTAGTTCACCTTACCAAAAACCAAAAAGATAAAAAGTTTTCCTGTGTCTTGTGCTTTGGTTGAGTGCGTGAAGAAAAGCATAACGCAAGAACATCAGAGGACCGAAATCCAATGTTGAGTACAGACTGCTTGTGTTTGAGAAGAAGGAAAATAAAAAAGAGAGGACCCTAAAGAATGGGATTTTATAGAGTTCATCGTCATCCTGATATTTGAGCAGATATGTTTGTTTGAGACAGACAAGAAGGGGAACAAGTGGAGGAACCTGCCTCCTGCCTTTTCTTTCTATATTACATTATATTATATTCATATCATCATCATTATTACGTTCATCATCATCATCATCCCAAATAGGATACAATTTGTGTACGTATGCTATTGCTAAAAAATCTTTTTATTTAAACTGCAAGGATGAGAAGAAAGGGTTAGGGTTTCAGAAGCAAATATTATCGGTAACTTTTTAAGAGATGAATTGTCTATATATTCATGTAAAAAGAAGAAGATGACGATGAGGAGGAGGATGTACAGGTTCCTAAAAGTGTGCAAACAATAATGAAAATGATGATGATCATGATGATGATGGCTTCATGCAGAATTCCGTCCCGATTTCATGAGTTTTCCATCCTATTCAAGAAAAAAAAATCTTTTTCTCATGAATAATAATCAAACTAATGGCAATAATAAGTGCCAGCAGGGAGAATAAATTCATGCTAATTATGACGGACGGTGTATATTCATTTTTTGCACTTTCCTCAGCTATTCAGATTGCATTTTATTGTTGCCTGAAACAGTGTAATTTTTTGAGCATCAAAAAAGTAATTATTATTTTGTGTGTGGAGTGAAGTATTGCATTGTAAGTCCGAGTGGGATTAAGAAGGTTCCTCTTCTTGTTATTTTATGACTCTCCAAAGTGCTCAAACTATACCTCTTCTCATCTTGTATTTGTGTGAAATTATTGCAGTACTTGAGTTAAGTGGGCAGAGAAGAGAGAGAGAGTTATCATATGACATCACATCACTTTATATTACATGAGCAGCAGTAGCAGTAGCAGCAAACAATATGGTAGTAGGTTATATGGCACCATAATGTGAGATAGGACAATTAAGGAATTGAAGCAGCAAGCAAGATTGCAAGTAAACGAGTTAGACAGTCATGATGGTGATGGGAAATGCTGATGATGAAGCTCAAGGGGTTAAAATCTGCAAACTACCAAGATTCATTGGTAGTTATACAAGGCATATGTGAGTTTTATTTTCATCGGTTTCATTTCATTACCTCATTTTTAGTCCCTGTTTCGGGTATTTTCGGGGATGATGAATCTCAAACTCAATAAGATGGGAAGGGATTTAAAGTCTCTTTAATTGTGAACTGTTTTTGATTTGATGTTTCAAAATTTCCTGAATATTTAACAGCATGAAGGGTATCAGCTCGAGTATTTCATTTCATTAGAGAACGGAGCAATATGGGAATCATCTCATGATGTGATTTACCTTTCCACTGCATTCCTTTCCTCAAGAAAAGCCAGAGGCGAAGTGAATGAATCATGAATCGTGTGTTCAGCTCATATATTCATATCCGTGATAATAATGATGGGGAGAGAAGACGATCTAGGAATCGGGTTTTGGGTGTTTACCTTCTCTCCCTCTCACACACATTTTGTTTCACGTGATAATATCAGGATGCTCATTATATTACTTTACAAACCAATACCAATCTCATCCCGGGAAAATTTAGAGAAGAATGTGAAAGAGATAAGACGGCTAGTGACCCATTAGCTAGTAATTTTGGAATTATTTACGAGAAAGGAGATAGCGTATATAGCCAACCGTTAATCATCCTGTGTTCCGATTAAGGATGATGATGAGGTGGTTGTAAAAGAGCTCATGGCTCCGAGTTAATTCCCGCGTATCAGGACACGCGCACACCCTGCTCACTGCACTTGACTCTTTGAATGACGAATGTCTCCGGTATCTTTTCTATAGTTCCCAACAGGAAAATAGTATCTGGCCATAACTCTTACTAGATGGAGAAATTCTACCTTCGCATCGAGTATTCACGAGGAGCAGGATCCACCTCGTATTAAACCGATTTTTCCCGCCAATCTTCTATTAAGATAGTGGAGAGACCTCCATTGTGCGAGAAAGACCGAGCGGATAATTAAAAACGGAAGAATCAAGCATCGAGCGGCACGAGCGGGGCTGGTGCCCCCGGGATTGGCAGTGTTCCCCTAACAATAGATGAATGTGCTAAGCATAATTTTTTGGTATATAGAGCATTTTACAAAGGGTTATGGAATGCTACGAAAAACCGTACGCCGATACCACACATGTTGGGATCGGTTTCACGTGCCCCAGATAGGTACATCAATTTGATGATGATCTGCTAGCTAGCTCCTCTCCTCCATTCTGTATGTAATCGAATCTGGCTGTATTTTTGTATTATGCGTAGAATAGGATGTACAATTGATGAAATATGAATTTGTGTGTATTTTAGTGTAATATGCTAATAACTGTTCAAGTGGGTGATGCCATCAAAGGCGACTGAGAGAAGATGTGCACAATATAAATACCACACCGTGTACTGTACTTACCTTTCTTGCACACAAAAGATAGACCCACATAAACATAAAAATGTATAATAATATATATAATATATGTGTTAGCTCATGTGTATTACTTGTGAATATCAAAAGTGAGTGATCATCATCATCGTCATCATCATCATGATTTTCTATGCATATGGTACAAAACGCTAGGATCTTTGTTGAATATCCATATTCGATCGGGGTGTAAAAGGAGAGATGAAGATGAAGCTGAGCCGAGTTCGAAGAAGACTCCTTCTCTGAGAGTGAGGAGATTTTTTGAGGCTATATCCATTTAAGAAGAGAGAAGAAGGCAGATCGTGAATGGCCGATTCACGAGCTTCGTGACCGGGCATAAACTTTTTAGGCATGAGGTCGTGGGACACAAATATAGCTTTTACAAAAGAACTAGTTCTGCAGCAGCTCTTTTACGTTTCCTCTTCTCTCTCCATTGCATGATGGCATGCCTCACGTTTTTAAGTCAATCTTGTGCTCGCTCTCTCTCTATTTTCTACGGTAATATTATACATTCATAGCTCAACTCATCTATTCATATTCAAACTAAAGCAATATACATTTTATACTCTTAAAAAACTATGTATGTTTCTACATCTTATAACGTTCTTCTTCTTCTTCACTCCGTTCAAAACTCATCTCTTCTCCTGTCTGCATAATGTACTAATCACTCATGCATAATTCTCTGGAGTCACTCACATCACATCCCATATATTTACGCTTAGCTAGACGACTCTCCATTTTGTAAACGTTGATGTTGATCACCATCACATTCAGGATAGGAGAAGTAGTGGTGAACATGATTTTGGAATATTTCCATATTATGCGGAGAGTGAGTGACTGTTCATTTTGTGAGTAATAGGCAGTTTATGTCTGTAGCGTTGCAGTTGATACTGCTATACATGCCATCTTATATTCTGCGAGCTGCTGCTGCTGCTCTGTTTCTGTTACTCGTGCTGAAAAGTGCAGAGAAGTGCATTCCTTTTTACAAATATTAATATCAGAATCCGCACACAGGGAATGTAATGCATGGGAATATGATATAGTGTTTAAAATAGAGAGGAGCAGTTGGAGTTGTATGGCTTCGTTTTTTCTTGAGATTTTTCTAGGAAAGAGGAGAAGGGCAGAGAGCATGTTGTGGAGGCAGACGGAACATCCTTTTCGCTTGCCTCCTGTCTGGCAGAGGACAAAACTGATCAGGTTCATACATTGCATTACATTACTTATATTACGAGCACAAGCCTGATCATCCTCATCGTCATCATCATCATGATCATCAGATTCATAGAGAATTATGCTTATTGGAAGAAAAGTAAGGAGAAGAGGTTATGGAAAGTTATTGGAGATGAAGGAGGAGGAAGTGAAATAAGGCAGAAGCCAAATAAGAAGAGGAAAAAGTTGAGTTACACACAAGTAGAGGATGCATTTGGAGCAGGAAAACTGGCTAAAATTGGCCTAGTCAAGATGAGTTGTGGTGCTGGTGTGCAATGTTTATTTGGACTGCCAAGAGGGGTTTATTTTCGGTGATAAGCGTGCTGCAGACCATCTGGCTCTTGTGAGAACTAGAACTACGGTTTATTACACAGAAACTCTTTGCTCAGCTTTGCTTCATTCCATCCTGTGTTTCATAATAATAATATCTCCAACAAGAAGAGTAAATCGCCAAACCCAAGCACCAGTTTATAGGGCCCACTACGTGCCTTTTTACAATTTTGTAATGTGGAACTACATTTCAAACATCCTAGCTCAGATAGAAGAAATGAAGAAGGCATGTCCGATTTTTTTTTCATTTCACTCCAACTTACTCATTTTATGCATTTTCTCTCATCTATATTCACATTTTGGATAGCACAAGGGAAAAATTTGATGCCAGCAGGCTCTCCTTCTGGTATTGTAGGTGCAGGCACGAAAATACCCGATCAGATAGTAAAAACACGACGTACACCAATCATTATCATGTGGTGGTGGAAGCCTGGCTGCTCGTGCTTCCATGTAAAGCATGATATAATATTGATATGATAAGTAGTCCCTAGTTTTCACCCGGCACGACTACAACCCGACTTTTCTCTTTCTTCCTCCAATGTAATATAGCGTGGTTGTGTGAGCAGAGCTGAATGTGATGCGGTGCTATTACACGGTTCCTTGACGGAGGATTTCAAGAATCAAATTCATTTCCTTGATTTCCTTCCAACTTTTTTATATATTATATTTACTCGCGTATAAAAAAAACTCGAGTGAACATGTGTGAGTTCCACGATGTTGGAGTGTGTGAGTTAGTGAGTGAATTAAATGGGAGACGCATTGAATTGCTTGGCTTTGGCTTCAATTTTTGGTTTTCATCATCATGTGCCGACATGGATTGGATGGTGATCATCACATGTGTTCTTGAGGACGGCTTGTAAAAAAACTTTTTTTAAATGTTCCGCATGATCGCATTCTATCATGTTGATGATGATGCGTGAGCTCACCCAACCAAAAAGTGGATATTGAAAAAAAAAATCCGAAAAAGTTATGAAAAAGGATGATATTTCACCGGTTGGTTAATATTCGGAATTGAAGAGTGTGTTATTTTTCGTGGTTCGCATGTCATAATTTATTTTCACCATTTAAAACCAATATTTCATGTGTTTGCAGAAAAAATCTCGATTTTTTTGTGCAGAGTTGAGCAAATCTCTCACCTACTCAGCTAGTAATGTGCGGCGATTGGGGTTGCTGACAAGGTGTCAGCAACTAACGAGAGTCATGTGCGAAGCTACTACACTTGTCGTCACCACATAATTACGGAGTGAGATGAGATGATGTTTCAATCAAATAAGTCGAAGATGTGAGCTGAATTGATAATATTTTTGTGGAAGGCTCGTCAGCAACAAAAAGCCGGCTCTTGTCTGGCTCGGTTCTGGCTTGCAACTCCACTCTACATCAGCATCATCATCTTGCATACATCAGCAAAAGCATTCAATTCAAACAAACAAAAGAGTTATTTTGCTTGCCTCTGCACATATACACATCAGTGTGAGCTACTATATGTTGATTGAGAATGAAGTATGATGATGAGCAAGCGAATGGAGAGAATCACACATTCATCGAGCTCGTTTTCAGGGCTTAACTGTTGAATTGAATTGCCCCTTGGCGAGCCGGTGCTGATACGATATGCTGATGATGATGATGATGGCTCAGATGTGCATTGCATTTTAAACAGGGAGAAAGAGTTGACGAGCACCAAAAAAAATTAACAAAGCGGCGAGAAAAATGCATTTACAAGTTTAATGATGACATGATGAATTAAAGGTGAATTTACAACTTTATTTTTCACAAAAAAAAAGTTATACTCAACCTTTGACTGGCTAAATAAACTGAGCTTTTTGTTTACATTCTTCTTGCTGAAAAAAAAACTAGTAGGGAATGAATGATATGATAGCCAAGCTCAGGATTGGACTATTGAGTATAAACTTACCTGTTTAGCAATGGCTCTCACGTCATATTGTTGTTGGCGTAAGTCCAGTAGCAAACGTGGAGAGAGGAACGTATTATATAGCAAGTTTTTTGGGTACATTATCATATTCAAGTTGCACATAACTATTATTATGATGATGACTACAGTTCTATTGGATTGGCTGGGATATATTATTGTCAAGTGTTATTGCTGCTGCCAGCACGTGCTTTCTTCAGCTTGGAACGTGTTGCTGGTTTGGTGAGGTTCCTTTTTCTTTCACTCTCTTTTGGATTCGGATCGGAGTGGCCAAATGATTGGATGCATGCATTGGAAAATTGGTTTGATATAGTTATATCTCTGGTAGAAGCAGTCGTGCCGGCGAGATTCTTCATGATTATTGCTCGTACATGCGTGTTTCTCCGACTCGTTTCTTGTTTATCTTTTCATCTCGGAGTTACTCTCTTTTGTGCATTCCCATCTTATTTCAGTGATGATGATGATACTCCAATCCAAGTGTGTGATACGATACTACTCCTCTCCAAGACAGGCTTGATCTATTTGGTATGTCAGGGAATTTTTTCACTACTTCATTTTTCATTTCATCATCATGATCATCGTTTCCTCGTCGTCAGATCTGCCTTGCCTTGTTGCTACTGAAGAAGGAGTAGCAGTTGGAGTTGAGCTGCTGCTGCTGCTGCTGATCTTGTCTAAATTGTACATGAATTGCTGGCACTTCTTGCATTCCATTCCAAACTGGTGCTTCCTTACTTATTATTTGACAGGGAAGCCTGCAATTGCAACGACCACCACTTGGCAGTCCAATTCCTCAGCTCCCTGTTGCGTCTCTCGAGAGGCAAGTCTAGATGATGATGATATTTTGCAGGGACAGCAGTTGACACACCGCACCGCTCTCTCAATTTTGGCGTTTCCGCATAATCGCTCAACATTTTCAAAGACAAATTAAAAATAAAAATAATCTATTTAGCTCATCATATTCTGCGAATTGGAATGACGAAATACTCTGCTTTAAATATGAGTTGAAAGTTTAGCCAAGTCACAAAGAAGCAATGATAAAATCAGGTTGTTGTGTAATCTGCTATACTCAAACTGTGACTTTCAACCACATTAGCCGATTCAAATAATTCAGCATGGAAAAAAGCGAATTTGCGCTCAGTGAGCACTCAGTTGCCTGTTGGCATTTGTGTGGAACGTTGACGGATCACTGACTAGGTGACTGACTGTTGTGGCATCATGATCATCATGACTGCTCCTCTGCTGGTACCATTAAAGTTGCACGCATTAAAAGTACAGAGCCGCTGCCGCTACCCACTCCAACATCCAACCAACCTTTTGCATCATTTTCTAGCATGAGTTCACTAACATTTTGAAAACGCATTGTATTTTGTTACATATTATGTATATTGAATTGAATCTAGGCTCATCTACACACACACACAATTTTTAGGGAGCTACAATGGTTGATTATGATGATGAAGGAATTCTTAAAATTGTCTCGCCTCGCTGATGACCATGAATTTTTAGGCTGCCCCTTGAGGGTATCACCGCCCTTGATAATGATTATTCTTCAACATAATTTCTGTAGCACGAATGAGCTTGATGGTTCAAATCCCAATCCAAGTCTTTTGAGTGAAGTAGCTATAGGGCGGCCAGACCATGAAGACATAAAAGAGCAAAAGAATAGAAACTAAAAGATGACACTTCACAACAACAAAAAAAGAAGCACTGACAATGTTAATGATAATGCTGATGATGATGACGATGAATGAGTGCATATTTTTCAATTGTTGTGGCAATAGCAGTGGCTAAGCTCATACATACTTGGGCTGGTTTGGTTTCACTAATGATTAGCAGACAAAAGTAGGAGAGGAAGTGGGAATGCTGAGCAAATTTATTTTTTTTCTAGAAAAAAAAAAGCAACCATCTTCATTCTCAACAATGGAGGAGTTCAGCAAGACGTCTTTTAGGATGTGAAACCCTCGTCATTTTGTGACGTAACAGTTTTGTGTAGGTAGTGGGAAGGTAGCAGCAGAAGCCAGAGAAGACCAAACACAGCATTCTTTTCAACTGAATAAGTTGCTGCTGAGAGCAGGGACATATAATGCAGAGAGAGAAGAAAGACTGAATGCAAAGAAAGACACTCCTTTCACTATGAATGGAACTTCATTCCGTATTTGCAAAGGGGGATGAATTACGGATTAAAAAGTTTGAATGGATGAACAGTCAGATTACTGTCTCTCTCAAGAATGGTGATATAAATGGAATTTTTGAAGGAAAAAAAATCAGAGAGAGGTTCCTTCCATCCTTGGATGAGCTCATTGCTATCATGACCAAACGCATTTTGTTATGGCATGGCTGATAATATGATGGTTGATTTCTTCCCTGTCTTTTGTAGTGGAACATACATGGCAAGTTTGAAAAATTTGTTGAAGAAATGGATTATATATGATTTTTAAAAGATGGTGCTGCTAGTGAAGATGATGGAAGGCAGACAACAAGATCATTGCACTGGTTTCCTTTTTCTCCTTAGGCAAATTCTCATGTCAACAGCGGTATGTGTGGATGAGCATGCTCATCTAATCTGCTATAAGTGTGTACCTACGTCGGAGAACCAACATGTTTTACAGGACTTTTATAGGCGTGTAGTTTATATAAACCGCAGGCAGACTGAGCAGGCAGCAGCATATTTTTTGGTTCAGATTCAGATTCATTTTTTACACTAATAACTAAGTTGAAACATATGGTGAGGTTGATATTATGATGGTGGCTTTAAAAAAGGAGAGAATTCTTAGTGTCTGAATTTTTTGGGAACAATCATATAAGGTTGGCTTTTTATTCAAATTTTAGAGTTGCCTACGGCGGAACTCGTGCGGATGAGTACACAACCATATCTCTCAATACCCCACGACATTAAGACACTTTACCAGATCTTAATATCAGGGTTTAGGACACGAATGGCCTACGACACCAAACCAACCATGTATAAATGTGTAGCATCATAATAACATGAGCGGAATGAATGTAGATGCATGTAATCGGAATGGAAGAGAATATATTATTGTATTTTTACCTGTGTTCACAGTTTATTACGGGGAATCACGTCATGTTGCGTGTTCCTCTGTCCTCTTCTTGCAGTATATAGTTGCATGAAGCGCTGGCTTTTACCATGCCGTGTGTGTAAATGCGTATGTTGGGCTTGTGTGACATGACGCCCCTTCAATAATCATCATGATCATCGTCGTCATCATCATCATCCCCATTGTATTTGACATGTCAATAGGATAATTCTCATACATGTTGTGTTATGCATAGCGCACAAATTCATAGAAAAGAAGACAGGATAAACATGCAATGCAGGCATTGCTTCGTGTTCCCATTTTTGACTCCGATTCAAATCCAACATTGTTCTCGTTGAATATGAATGGTGATGGTAGAGCACTGTTGAGGTGGCTTATTGCTGTATAGATAGATCCGAGTTTTTATATGAGGTGAAGTGATATGATGGCTGATCCGGTTCTGATGCCTAGTCGGCATTTTCCAATGGACACAAAGAGATTAAATGTCTTTTCGCCACAAAGCAAAAGGGATATGCGTGCTTTTTAATATTGATGATAAAGTGAACAAACGTTGCAAAAGTATAATGGGGGCTAATATATATGAACAAATTTCATTTCATATCATGACTTGGCTGTAGCCTCTTAATCTCTTTTGAGATGATATTACACGGGTTTACTGGTTCAATATCCTCGATTCTAACATCAGCTCACCTGCAAATTCATGGTTTGAAAAATCAAAACGTAGTTGAAATTAAGTTTGACGTCGGTTGGCATTTATTTTTTATTTGTATTAAAAATTGTACATGGCAGGTTGATAAAGTATTTTCGGTTTAAAATATATGTGATAGATATTGTACAAAGAAATCATTTGAAATGCTTGTGAAAGCAGACAAAACGAATTTCTTTTATTAAAATGACGTCCTCATCTATAAATGCAGATATGAGCAGCCTACCCAGATAACCGGTAAAAATGATGTCGGTGTAATTTTTTTTGGCTTGCTTCAAACCGATTCTGTTTTGCTGCTGGTGGCACCGGTGTTTCCAAGCTGTAGTCGAAGTGACGGCTGCTGATGATTATGATTGTATGAAGTATGAACCCGTTTTATAATGTGGATATCTTTATGACTTGATGTACCATAACATTATATTCTCTTCTCTCATCCAAAATTTTTTCCTCGCTTTGTTCACCAACACCACACTTTTTCTTCCTTTCTCTTTCCTGGTTGACTGAAACGCAAAGTTTTTACCGAGTAGTAGAGAGAACTGCTGCTTGCTACAATTTTTGTTATAAACGTTCATACATTCGTACACGATCTGTCTCTGCTCTGCAATCTCTTTCCGTGCTCTTCTTCTTCCTTCTAATGTCAAGTAAAAATGGGTGAGATAGAGAAGCAAGATAGAGCGAAGCAGATGGTTTTTTATCATTATTCCAGCCAGTTTTGACCGAAAATAAATGCGGGCGTTATCAGCTTACTTTTCATTTCATGATGATGCTGCTGCTGCTAGAGCAGCTCTTCCACTGTGAAAGAGAGAGAGAGAGTACATCATATCATATTATATTAGTTTGTGTGCTCTGGCTCTGACTCACTCTCTTTCTAAATTCTTTGCCTGCTGTCTGATTATTATTATGTGTACATCTGTATGTGTCTACTAACTTGGTTGGTGTGATGGTGGCAGACTGACTAGCAGCCGCGGTGGCTTGGCTTTGGCTTCTGTTGTTCAAGCAGTAGAAAGCAGGATGATGATGATGATGATAATATTACGTTCCCAATATATTACACAAGGCAAATAGTAAGAGCTGAGCTTTGCTATCAGCTACAAATGTGTACCTATGCGGAGGAGGATGTGTGTGTATCTATCTTAAGAGCGTGCTTACGTTTGCTTGCTGAAGACTAATGAGTTTTTCCACTGAGGTTAAGTTAAGAGCGAGTCCCTTCTGATATAATCGTTTTCATATTCATTACAGGTTGGAGCTCGAAGTGGAACGTGGCTGGAAGCTAGTAAAGTAGCGAAAAAAGAGGAACAAGAATAACAGAAAAAAGGAATGGAGAGCCCAATCGTTGGTGGAAAGAGGTGAAGGCAAGTCAAGTCTGGAGGAAACACAAACGTGTAGGAAGGCAAGGAACTGGAAGATGGAAAGAGACAGAGAAAAATAAGAGAGAGAGAAGCTCACTACATATGTTAGTGGATTGAGTCGGATTGTCATTTGAAATGGGCGTGTTGCTTCCTTCTCCTTCCCACGACGTTCAGCTGCGCTCTAAAAAAACGTTTTCTTTGCTGGAAAGTGGAATAAAAGTCAAGTAGAAGGTGAGCCAGGACAATCCTTACATGGATGCTAAGTCCAGGCCACACACAACCACTTTAAAAGGTAAAGGGAGCCAACAAAATGGAGCAACTTGAGTAGAGATTTCTGGCCGGCCTGAATCGTTGCTCAACCTGTATTTTAATTTACGAGGTGAGCAAAGTTTCAGGTGTGTCAGCATTCTCCTACAAAACCAACTTTCACCTTTGTTCTCTCTCCAAGGAGGGTGAGACCGGAGCTGAAACCACAGATGGAAAAAGAGTGTGAATCTCAGGAATGAAAACAAAACAGGTTGGAAAAGCAAAGAGAGAGAGGAGGAGATGAAGATCCGGATTGTTTTTCCGCTACACCACACCAATGTACATAATATGTGGAAATATTCGCGCTTGTGATGATGATATCGCAACAAGATAGTATTACTTTTTCACTGAGAGCCAAGGCACACAAGGGAAAGAGAATAAGCTTGTAGTTTTGGTCTTGGTGGTCTGGTCGAGACTCTTGTTGAAACTAGAAATGACCTGGGGCAGAAACCGAAGGGAAGCTGATGTGAGAAGATGATAGTATGTCTTGCTTCATGAGTTGGAACAAGATCCTTTGCTGAAGAAAAGGAGACGCGTGGTTTGGTTTTACCATATAGGACATCCGATTACATCAAGATCAATCCAACTGCAAGGTAAAAAATGAAGGCAAAAATACTGGCCAACTGAAAACCGAAACCACATTGGTTTGGTTGCGTCCAGCCCTCTAGAAAGACGTCTTTCTTCTCTCAAAAAGAATTTCGTTTGAGTGACGACGACAGAAATTCACCACCGGTGCGCCACACACAACCAACACCAATCTGCCGGTCTCAGTCCAATTCATTCTTCGCGATAGAACTCTGATCTGGCGCCTGATACTTGCTTTAACCTAAGAATCCTAAGTGGGAGGTGAGCAAAGTTTCAGGTGTGTAGATCGAGCTCTGCCATCAACAAATTTTTTTTTCATGAATTGAGATGGAAATGCAAGGATGTAACCACAAAACAATTCAGTGCAGTGGTCTGGTCACTCACTCCGCTCCATCATTCATTATCATCAAGAAATGGAATTTTTCACTTAACGTCGCTCTCAGTTATGAACCACGTCGCAGACCAGTATTATCTCGTCGTAAGTTAGTTTTGCTCATTATAATGAAACAAAAGTTATTCATCTCTCAATCTTGAGAGGATGATGTGCTGGTTTTGAATGAAAATGGGTGTAATTAAGGGTTTCTGAGCTGATACACACGCAAGGTAAGCATGCTCAGCCTCATGTGCACTAATTACCGGTCTCTGATAATTATGTCAGTCACATAGAGCTTGCATATCATTAACATTAACCCAGCTAAACAAAATATTCAATTCATAAACACAGACTTTGTTCGACGCAAAAATTTGGATGATAATAATAATGATGCTAGGTGAACCCCCAATTTTTCTGAGTAGGTACTCCCTCTGTTGACATGAAGAAGGAAAATGAATCTTGGGGAAGACGAAGGAGAATAAAATCCTCCCAACCGGTACTGTTGATCATATCACCATGATATTATATTCATTTTACGAGATTTTTTACTCTGATTCTCCCATCCATCCGTCCGACTCTTTCTTGGAGAATTCATTCGTTGTTGGGTGGGGTTCCTCACAAATGTTTTTGAAGCTGGAATGATAAGTGCCATATATGCCTAAATAATAGGAGGTTGCCAGAAGGAAGAAGCTGAAGTTGGGCTACAACTAAACACCTTTCAAGGAAGAAACTGGAAGTTATCTCATGAAAGCTTGGTTATACTCATGCTCACCCTTCTTTTGAGCATTTATGGGATACACAATGCCATACTTAAAACCATAAGGTAAGATGGGAACATTAAAAGGAATTATGAGGTTGCTCTCCATCTCCTTTCCTGCCCAGTAGTCTTCTTGAGTCCTCGGCGAAAATGAATTAGTGAATAGAGCAAAAACATTACGAGTGTTCCATACGACACGACATACACTAAATCTGACTTTTCCTCGTCATTTCTCAAATCCAAAAGAATCAGTAGTAGAATATGCAACTATGAGAATATAATTCAGTTTACTATGAATTCTATATCTACGTCTAAAGCAGACATGCCCCCCAAATGTTTCATTTGTCGCTACCGTTTTACAAACCTCCTCAAAAAGTTTAGTGGCAACTTATTACTTTCCTTTACCACAACCATGGCAGTTTTGTTCTTGTGTCGAAAAGTATAGCCAACTAACACCACTTATTATGGCGGAAGAGAAGTTGAAGCTAATGAAAATTCATTGCAGGAAGAAGAGAGGAGATTGGGATTTTGAGGTATTTTCAAGCGGATATTCATTCCTCTCTCAGGTATAATTATGTATATTTGCTGGGCTTACGCGTGAATAACAAACACTCGTCATGAATGGGATGAGAGTATGAAGGAGAGGCAAAAAGTGAAATGACTTTTATGTGCAAGTATTAAAGTTGATATTGATGTGATGTTATGTTATTTTAATACAACACACACCCACTCTAATAGCCCATCTACACAACTTGTATTATTGGATGAATTAAAAGAATATAGTTGAGTCAGATCTGGAGTAAACTAGCTCTCCCTTGACTTTTTGTTGTTGTTGTTGTAGATCCCAATTTCAACCCCAGAAATTTCCTGCTTTTAATAAGCTATTATTATTGTTAACTGATTTTGGGCGGTGATGGTGATATGATGATGAAGGACATGCTTGTTATTTTTGTGAAATAAAAAAATGTGATAATAAATTTAATTATGTTTTTTACCAACCTTCGAAACTTAATTTTCATCCATCGTGCATGACACTTTATCCATATTTTTGCACAAGATCCGACGAGCGACGGAATTCAAATTGAGACCTGTCGTATCTCCTGACTGAGGCACCCATTTCATAAGGATATAATAGGGATATAAATCTCTGGATTTTCAGGATGGACCCAAATATTTTGAATTTCACATGGCATAAAATTCTGCTAGACTAGAAAACCACCACATAAGCACCGTGATCATGATATTTATTGTTAATAAAAGGGAGTCCATATTCTTTTGTGGTTTTAACGAGTGGAGAGGAACAATAATTAAAAATTTACAACCGTCATAAGAGTTTGAGTCAATTTCACTTGGTTTGGCTCCGCACCCAACCAACAACGCCAGCCCACGTAACTTTCTTGAGGATACACAAAAGCTAAGTAAATCCCAAAGCCAAAGTAATAATATAATAGTTTGGTGAGCTGAGCTGAGCAGAATGATGCAAATTTTCTTTGAAGACTTACTTTAGTAAACTAACTAATGTCTGCTTTGGTTCTGCTATTATTATTGGGCCTACCAAAAATGTGTTGTGTTGTGTATCGACTACAATGCAAATAATCTTCAATACAAATAAATGCTTTTATACTTTTCTCCTTCTCGAGTTGTGTTCCTTACTCCTGGTTGGATGGTAAGTAGTTGTTGTAATATAAAAGGCTTTTCTTTCGACGGAAAATCAGCAGGGCTCTATTTTCATTGGGGAAGGAGCTGGAATCATTAATTTCGAGCAAATCCAGGGAATTGGAATTTATATGAGAATCCCAAGGGCGACTCAATGTATGAAATCCATGTGTTTTCTTCGGAATAATACGTATGCATGTAGCTCTGTAGCTGGCAACTAAGATTTGAAAAGTAAGTAAGTAAAATAAGCCTTCTCAGCTTGGCTTACAAGCAAAATAAAAGATCCACAGTGGAGGCAGTAATGGAAACGTTACGTAAACCAAGTACAAAAGGCAGATGAAGACGAGAGAGGCAGAGGAGTTGTTCCACCAAATATTTTTGCATGTGGACAAGTCAGAGCTCTCACTTTCCTTCCTTCCTTCCCTTTTCTTATTCAACTTGTAAATCTCGAATTACGAAGCCTTCCAGAATACAAATGATGGAGAGAGTGAGGAGGAGAAAGGGAAAGAGAAAAAGTTAGCTTCAAAAGCACATACTCATATTATACTCTCTGACTGAACGGATCGCTCTCTCTCTCAATAAGTCGTTTTTTATGCAACGCAATCCTCCAGTATAAAGCCCCATATCTCGATTGTGAACTGAAAACATACTGATTCAATTCAACCGATACTGATGTGATAATCTATATAACATCATCATCCGTTTACTAATATAATCGAAGCGGGAGTGAGATGTAAATGTGAGTGAGTATTGCTACTTTCTAGAGCTGTCACTCAGTCAGGCTTTTCCATGCATGTTGAGTTGATATGAATATGTAGCTCTGTGGCATAAACTAAAAAAAGCATAGCTAGCTACCTGACTGACAAAGGTAGACATACACTTAAGTCCCAGCATGACAGAAAAGTTGAGACCTTTCAACCCTGAAACTCAACAGAGTTTGGAAAAAAATTACAATGAATTTGCTACACACGGAATTGTGTATAGTTTCCTTCAAGTTGTGAGCACATCTCGCATACGCTCGTCTCCCAAGATGACAAGATGGATTTGCAAGAGATTTGTGAAATTCAACTGGTAAACGAGAAAACGTTGCGCTCTGTAATGTCCCCATAAGCTGTCTAATTTTACGTTATTCCATTTTCATTCCTCCAACTTGTGCGAGGATGGCATGGCGTCAAACTCAACCCAAATGTTATTACTTTTTCTGAACTACTTTACTCTGGACTGGTATCAGAATCGGATGTTATTATTCCTGGAGCACCCTCAGTTCAGTGATTACTTACAGACGCAGTGTGTCTCCTTCTTTATGCAGAAACCAACGTAATAAATCCGGAGTTTGCTCCGAGCCTACATGTATTGAATTAATGGAGATGGAGAGTAGAAGTGGCATGGCTGTGTGCAGTGGCAAACAAAAATATTATACTATCATATTAGATGATATAGAGCATACTTCAAATTTTTGACACCTGTTGTGCCCTGTTCCATCTAACATAATAAGCAATATACACACGATATAAAGAAGTACAAGCCCTTAGCATAAAATATACACTAATTTTCTATAACTCCCGTGCCTCTCTGTATTTACGAAGCAAATGGTAATTCTCAATTATTCTCGGAGTAGCAGACAAAAAGGTATTAGAGTAGTGAGAGAGAGAGAGAGACCAGGTACGTAAAACTTTTTGCAGGAGGACCTCCAATGGCGTCATCATGTCAAGTTTCATGGGCTTGTCGGATCGTGTAATTGGATGCAACGAGGAAACCAGAGCAAGCGAACTTTTTCCAAGCGAAAAATATAATGGGCATCCACATTCCCTGCTACGTATAACTTTGTTCGTGTCTCTGTATAATCATTGTCATCATCATCATCATGAAATGTTCTGTGTACATACAAGGCTTTGGTGGTTGGAATTGGAACGTTACCAGTTGCGTTTCATCATCATGTTTACAGTCGTGTACATATGAGAAAAGTTATTATATGCACTAATTACGCCCCTGTTATGACATCCGTTGTTGAAAGAATTAAAAATTCAATAGTGCTATAATAATGACTCCTCGTGCGTCTACTTCTATGGCTGTACAAAATGCTCCCATTTTAGCCAAAACTACTTGTTACACTGAGACTCAAAATGAGCAGAACAGGAGCAAAGGAAGTCTCTTGCCGTTGTAAACCACACTTTTTGATAAACTGTCTGCACCCTCACCATGCAAAAACTTTTACAGTAGTGTCAGTCAACCTACAACATTGTTTAGCTATAATTACACAGATGAAGGAAGTAGTAGCAGTAGTAGATGTTATTGTCTTTGGCTTCCACTCATAGATAATTATTTCACATGTCTAAATGTTATTACTTCCTGGAGGAAATCGAGTTGCATTAGGAAATTAGTCACAGGCAAAAAAAATGAACGGGCTATTAAACAACGAGACAGTCATCCATCAGTATTGAGTGTATACTTTGTTTGTCTTACGGAGACTGTGACAAGCAGAAGGAGAAAAGAGCAAAAGCTGTAGCAAGGTATTGAAGAAGCTAAAATCTTGGAAAAGGTTCCTTTTTACTTGTCTAATTCAATGACCACGACCACACCTATCTCATGATGCAAAATTTGTAAATTTTGACATAATTTATACGTCATTTATATTTTTTCAAATTTAAAAATGTTATTAGATATAAGGTAAGTTTTTCTTGTAATTGAGTGTTGTAATAAATGCTATCAAAAAATTTGAAGTCCCAGTGAAAGTGAAATAATATTCAATCAGCGGTATTAGTCATATTATTGCTTACTTGATGTGCTCTCAAATTGAGTAAAACAATCTTTTTAGCAAGTTGAAATGGATTGTTGGCTGTATCCTCCAGATACCATTTACATGGCTGAAGCAGTGGAGAAAATATTTTTCACCCTGGGAGAAATCGGCAAGAGAAGACGACAAAATGTAGATAGTAAAATGTTACGTATGAGTAGACCTACCTACCATACCCAACCAAACCAGTTCAACTCCTTTTGTTGTTAGCTTTGGCTAGTATATACGTCCACGGTAGAGAAAGAAAGAGAGTCATGCATCCACCCGAGTAAAGAAGTGTAGTTACAAGATATATGAAGAGCAGGCAGCCCATCCATCCCTTCCCTTCGCCCTTCTTTCTTTCGCCTGACAGCCATGCACGCAGACTAACATTCCACAAAAAGCCACAAGCCATTGCTCACCGAATAACCGAAAGATATTGACTAACTGGAGTGAGTGAGTCGAGTGGAGTGTAAGGCGACAACATACATAATACGTAAGAAGGAATAGAATACGAGTCCCCACATAAATATTGGAGGATAGACCGCGGCTCAAGATGGAATGTGTTGGGAGCGCTTTTTAGCGACGCTTTTTCAAACTACGGAGACTCCCAACAAGAATTCGATCGAAGGAGATGGAGCTGGGAGTTGGGTAAGACGAATCGGATCAGGCTTCCTTTCTACTTTTCACTTTCTGTGGGGAGCAGCATCGCGTGGAAAAGGAAGTTACTCTCAACTAGTATGCTCTAGGTGAGTTAATGCGCTGTGGAGCTGTACGATGCAGAGGGAACTGCTAATCTAATTGTGGACATGTTGAGCAACTTCGAATAACCCCGATTGGAGTAATTGCTTTTGCTTAAATACTAAATGAAGTAAAAATCTTTGTACATTATCTATTATTACGTTTATGTTTTTCTTGCAGTATCGTTAAACCTTTACATTTATGTATTATCACTTTTATTACTCAATTCAATAGGGAAAGTTATGATTTAACCTTTTGTCTGCAATTCTTTGGTTATGGATTACGCCCAATTTACTACTAATTCCCGACGGGTAGCTTGTGAAATTTTTATTATACGTTTATTGGAATTATGCAATATGTATGCTCGTGTGGCTTGACTGATGTAATAATGATTGAACCAAAACTTGAGCAACAACAACTTTGAAGGGCATTAATTATGTTATGTCGAAAGCCGAGAAAAACAAGCCCGCTTACAAAAGAGGTTAAAACCCGAATGGCATTGACTTGATTAGCGAAGGTTAATTGCTTTGCGAGGCGCAGAAATGTCATTTAAGCAATGGCTTTCGGCTACAATATCATTATAGGTGTTAATTACATTATTCCCCAATTTAATCCATTTTCATTAAATGCTAGGAACTCTTACCTCCTCCGTATTCCTTTCTTATAAGCAAGTATAAATTCCATTTTTAATTCTGGAATCGAATCTAAAAATTATGTACGTTCTGTGCCCATGTACGCATTTCATAAACATGATTTTGGCCCCTCGTCACTCTCTGCTTCGAGTGTCCTGGAGGATTTTAATTTAGAGGGATGTCAGCACCATGAAGATGATGGATTACAAGATAAACAATACTGATAAAAGCAGCCACCCAACCCAACTTTCATTTTGGAACCAAATCCATCCCCAGATAAGTTTTCTGGTTGTGCTGCTAAAACTTAATGACATTCTGACACTGGTGCACTCCTTTGAAGTTGCAAAACCCCTCTGGATATAAACCATGAAGGATGATGACAAGATAGGATCTCAACCGGAGACATTTTGGCAAACAAGCGGGCAACCAAACCAAATCAAAGTAGCGTCTCATCCTCCACATCTCATCTCAACTCAACAAGCTTTTGATGCCAATTTATATTCCTGTATCCATATCCCATATTATATTTTCTTGGTTTAGTTCAAATGCAAAAAAGGCAGCTTTTCTGTGAAACACAAAAAAACTGGAACAATCAAAAAGGTGTGTGTTTGCATATTTGCCAGAGGAGCAGCAGAGGTTGACTTTGACACAAACAAAGTTTCACAACGTGTAATGAGTTGTGTCACTCATGACCATGATTCCAAAAGAAGAATAGTTGACTTTGATTGATAGGGAGGGAAAAGATAAAAGGAATAATTTTAAAGACGATGTTTCTCTCAGTTTTGTTGATGAGAACACCTCATTAACTGGCTCGGTAATTGATTTAAGTTTCAGCGAAAGAGAAACGGACCAAAATGTTGTTTGTTTTCCCCGGAGAATGAATCATGAAGGAAGTTGTTGCGAAATGGGCTGGGCTATTAGCACAATGCAAGGCTACAGGCTATTTATGTTGTTACCAGGAAGGATGGAAAGACAAAGTGTGTTGTAATGTAATGTGGGAATGTGTATTATGAGCATAAGAGCATTATGAAATGTGTTGGAGGGATGAAATTTTCATGATAATTATTCACCTACTTACTAACACTGCATAATCCCAGCTGAGGCTGAAGTTGGATTAAAATAGTCATAAGACTAAATGCGACTCGTAATAAAATGAATTTCGCTGGGGAAGGAACAAGTCGAGCCATATTCATCGAAGTTAAGCGAAAGGATTTATTTAGAAGTTTCTAAATACAGGATTTGCAACTCTGAGTTTCCGCTGCCCCAAGGAAAACCGACCAGAGTTGGGTCGTTGATGAAATGTTAGGTAATAAAATAAGATTGCTAATTATCACAGTTGAAAACGGAGTGTCTATATAATTTTGTGGAGTGGTTAGCTCTGATGTAACCAATTTAATTTGGCAAATTGCAAATTCACGAGGGATTAAAAAGATTTTCGGGGATGATCTGGTGATGAACATTTCATTTTCAAATGGTGTCACGATCTCCTACTTGCAGTAAGATATGAGCAGTTGAATTATATTCATACTTTGAAGGGTAACGACTTGCGTTGTTCTTGAAACGAACTGGGAAATTATCAAGTATATTTACCAAGTATTTCCTTTTAAATAAATTTGAATGTTGGAATTCTAGTTTCCAACAGATCAATTTGAAGGTTTGAAATACGGTTAACCAGTAGTCACTGATGACGCTCGTAACAAGAGCTCTATTCCCAAATTACTTTTAGAAATGGTAAGAAGGCTCATTTCCTATATATATGGAAGTGTATT
>LJIJ01001664.1:0-38855 GCA_001718145.1 Orchesella cincta
TTCTCCGTATGCTGAGCTCTCGTTGTAATTGGATCAGTTGAAATGAACATTGTTTTCCCCGGTGTGTGTGTCTCTCTTCTGCATCTTGATCATGATAATCATAATGATCTGCATGTATAAAATCTTTTTTTTGCGTGGTTGCATGATACACGGATGGATGATGAACTGCTGAACTCTTACCTTTCATTTTACGAGCCTGCCTCCAAAGCAGGGCAGGGAGAGGGATGATGTTTCCCAGGAATGATTATCATTATGATTATATTTGAGCGTAAAATGTTTAATATCGCGTTTCTTCAAATAAAAAATGCAGTTGCCCAAAAAAATGACCATTCACCATGTTTTTAATCTGGGAAAATGATGATGATGGTGATGTGAGTAAGCATGAGTCATAATAATAATATTGACGTTGGTTGAGTGGTGCATGAGGATATTAATGATGGTGCTGCTACAGCCAAATAAGTAGTCAGTCGGCTTTCGGCGAAGAATTATTGAATTGTAGATGGTTGTTAGGAAACAAGGTAGGGTTTTAGGTAGGTTAGGTAGTGGAAATGTAATAGAGTGTACAGTCGCATTGTTATGGTCATATTCATAGATTTTATTATACCACGTAGTTCAATATTATGTCCACGCTGCAAGCTCTTTCTCATGTTCCTTTCTCTCTCGACTTGCAGCATAGTTCGCCTCGTACTCTGAGACTGATAGTTTGCTTCCACGAAGCATGGTCCTTTGAGCATTTACACATTACTAATTATTCCTGTCGGTTATCCACTTTAAATATCCATTACCAAACGTCTTTGTAATTACGCTTGTTATTTGACTGAGGCTGTTAATAAAGTTAATAGTTTTTGAAAAGTAACAACACCCCTTGCAGTCAGAAGAAGTTCAGGTTTCTTGATACTCCGCATACATTATTTGGTCCAACCTCACCGGATAGATAAGAATCAGTGCACCTGTAATTACTCGCGGTATCATCACTGTCAACTTCTTCACAATGGATCCCTTGGAAAGTGGAGTCACCACAGTTCGCTACAAATTCAGAGGAGCGAATTGGCGTTCGCCAATCATGTCAACACGCCACTTTCTGCTCAGGAAGTGCAACAACATATTCAGAAACTTGCTCATTGCTCGGTTTCAGCGGATCAGCTGCAACTCCAGTTGACATCCCGATGCAAGACCCTCCAAGAGGTCACCGAGAATGAGAAGGAATTCGCCGACATCGAAAGTCGCATAATCAAGTGTTCCAGTCTGTTTACTCAACTCCTGGAATCGATGGCGTTACCCAGCACGTCAAAAGCGGTATCACTACCCCCTCGCACATCAACAGATGTCAAGTTGCCACGCTTGGAACTCCCCACATTCAGCGGGACCTACAGTGACTGGCTTCCATTCCATGATATGTTCAGCGCGACGATTGATCAAAACTCGTCTCTGACAGGAGCTCAGAAATTGCAGTATTTGAAATCGTCACTGAAAAATGAAGCTGCTCAGCTCATCTCATCATTGCAAGTTACAAACAATAATTACGCAGAAGCTTGGAAGCTTCTCAAAGAAAGATACGATAATAAGCGTGAGATTGTCCTGTCTCAGCTGGATCGACTTTTCTCTCAGCCAAGCATGGAGAGTGAATCACCAGCAGCGATCAGGAAACTCATCGACACCACCTCCGAGGTATTACGCTCATTAACTGTGCTCAAGCTTCCGGTTGATCAATGGGATATGATCCTCATCTACACCATTACACGGAAATTGGACAGTGAATCAAGACGCCAATGGGAACTCTCATTGACTACGGATGACTTACCGTCGTGGAAGGATTTGCAAGCGTTTCTGGATCGTCGTGCTCGAGCCCTCAGTGCAGCAGGATCAGACGACACCAATACCTTCACTTCCGCACGAGTCATCAAAGGTGCTGCACCTGCCCCAGCGAGCGGTAGACGTAATGCAGTCACACACTTTGGTGCAACTGGCTCAGCTTGTCCAGTTTGCAGTAGCGGCCATTTTATCCAGAAATGCCCAGAATTTGCAGCTTACTCCATTCAGCAACGAAAGAACGTGGTTAAGCAACATAAATTATGTTTCAATTGCCTGAGAGGTGGGCACTTTACATCTCAATGCAAAGGCGGCGCGTGCAGGACTTGTGGAGGACATCATCATACGCTCCTTCATCGGACACTCAGCAACAGTATTCAGCTTCTCCCAAGCGACCTGCATCCCCCAACCATTCCAGCAATGAAGATAAGCAACAGCAGGTGTTCAAGTCCAATCCGGATAAGAACGAAACAGGAACGGCAACAGATCCTACTGTTTCAACTCACTTCGCTCGTCATGATGATTCTCCAGCTCGTGTTTTACTCCAAACTGCATTGATAATGTGGTAGATGTCAGTGGTTCCAGCCAAATATGCCGTGCATTGTTGGATTCGGGATCACAAGCGAGTTTCATCAGTGAAGAGTGTGCTCAGCGACTTGGATTACTCGAAAACGGACACATGTTCCACTCCGTGGAATATCATCACAAGAACACGGCTCAGCCCGCTCATACGTATCATTCAAATTTGTATCATGTTATGATAACAATCGTTCATTTCATGTCGATGCTCTAATCCTAACCAAAGTCACTAGTTTCCTGCCACAGATCCCACTGGACCGCTCCAGCTGGACGCATCTGACTGGCATTCGCCTTGCTGATCCAAACTTCGACATCCCTGGCAAGATCGACATTCTTCTGGGCGCTGATCTGTTCGGCGAGTTACTTTTGGATAGCAAGATCTCAGGGAAGAAAGGAACTCCATTGCTCATCAATCTCATGTTGGTTGGGTGCTATCTGGCAAATTGATAAATCTGCAGAACTCCAATCAATACATCACATCACGTTTCATTGGACTCAGGGTTGGACATCACATTACGTCGCTTCTGGGAGCTAGAAGAAGTTCCAGAATCAAAACATTGACAGAGGAAGAAAAAGCGTGTGAAAACCATTTTCTTCAAACCTACAGCAGGCTGGAGAACGGACGCTTCTCAGTCTCATTACCATTCAGAAAGGATAAGCAGCCCCTTGGTGAATCTCGATCGATTGCCATACGACGGCTCAAATACATGGAACGCAAGTTAAATCAAAAGATGATTACTACAACCAGTATCGTGCATTCATGAAGGAATACGAAGATCTGGGTCACATGCAGCTCATCAAATCAGGATGACATATTCAAGAAAGAATTCTCCAAAGTTTGTTATCTGCCCCATCATTTCATACTGAAGGAGTCAAGCACCACTACGAAGTTTCGAACTGTTTTTGATGCTTCAGCAAAGACAGCATCCGGCTACTCCTTAAACGACACGCTGATGGTGGGCGGCAAGCTTCAAGACGACATTGCATCATTACTAATCCGATTTCGAAAATGGCAGATTGTGATGACTGCAGACATTGAGAAAATGTACCGTCAAATTCTCATTCATCCGCAGGACAGAGATTATTTGCGCATTGTCTGGCGTGACTCCCCAGACCAATCAAGGATTACAAGTTGTGTACAGTTACCTATGGGACGTCTCCAGCTCCTTTCCAAGCAGTCTTCGCTGTTCAGCAACTGGCTAAGGAAGAACGTGTGAACTTTCCATTAGCGTCATCTGTCATCTTATCAGATTTATACATGGATGACTTATTCAGTGGCAAAGACTGTGTTTCGCAAGCTCTTGAACTCCAGCAGCAGCTTATCCAGCTTCTCGAACGTGGAGGATTCAAGTTACGGAAATGGTCTTCCAATCATCCATCACTATTGGAATCGCTGTCAGAAGACATGAGAGAAACCAAGCTTCCATTGACAATTGACCATGACACGGGTATCAAGGCCCTGGGAATTCAATGGCAACCATCAACTGACACGTTCCAATACAGGCTCTCACTCCCACCGGCGGATGAAAACCTGACGAAGAGAAAATTACTTTCAGACATCGCTAAACTACGACCCTCTTGGCTGGCTTTCTCCAGTGACGGTGAAAGCAAAGATTCTCATGCAAGAAGTATGGATTGTAGGATGTGGATGGGATCACACATTGCCTACAACTATTCAAGAGAAATGGGTTCACTTTCGAGAAGATTTGAATGCCATTGAAGACATACGCATCCCACGTCATGTTATGCAATCTAACTGTTCAGTTATCGAATTGCATGGATTCTCAGACGCCTCAACGGCAGCGTACGGAGCTGTAGTTTACACACGTACCATTTCCAGTGACGGAAAAGTGAAAGTGAGCATGGTGGCAGCTAAGACAAAAGTTGCACCCATCCGCCAAATCTCTCTACCCAAGCTAGAGTTATGTGGAGCTGTTCTGGTACGCAAGCTACTGGAGACAGTAAAGAAATCATTGCAGATTGAAGTCAACAACACTTTCGGATGGACTGACAACACAACAGTTCTCGCTTGGCTCCAATCTCATCCTTCACGTTGGTCAACTTTTGTAGCAAACAGAGTTGCAACTATTCATGAGTATCCAATTGTTTGGAATCACATCGCCGGTGAAGTCAACCCCGCAGATTGTGCATCTCGAGGAATCACCGCTTCTGCTCTCCTGACTCATCCATTATGGTGGAATGGACCTGAGTTCCTGCAAAACAAAGATTGGAAAGCCCCGACGGCAACATTATGAAGATTTCAGACGAAGTCATCGCGGAACAGCGGAAGACGAAGGTTGTTGCACATATCTCCATCAACATGGACATTATCAACGAGTTCTCCTCCCTTCCCAAACTCCAACGAGTAGCGGCTTATTGCCTACGTTATATTCATAACAAGTTATGTACTCCAGATCAGCGACGTTGGTTTCCTCACTGCTCTGAACTGGATCAAGCTCTGAACAATCTCATCTTGCGTGCTCAACACCAAGAATTCCATGAAGATATTCAACATTTGAAGAAGAATATACCATTATCAAGTAAAAGCAAGATCGCTTCACTCAACCCGTTCCTTGACATATCTGGATTGCTCAGGGTGG
Source organism: Orchesella cincta (assembly GCA_001718145.1). NCBI lineage: Eukaryota > Metazoa > Arthropoda > Collembola > Entomobryomorpha > Orchesellidae > Orchesella > Orchesella cincta. The sequence goes on from LJIJ01001664.1 coordinate 4,989, forward strand.
GCGGACGATTGAAAGAAGCTAACATAACACTGAATCGAAGATATCCATACTCCTTCCTCCTGGTCATCGCCTTACTGAAATGATAATACGACATTATCATCTGAAGTACCTCCATGCTGGATCACAACTGTTGCTTGCATCCCTTCAACAGAAGTACTGGTTACTGCGAGGACGCGATGTCACTAGGCTATTTGTGAAGAAATGCATTACATGCTTTCGCCATTCTGCTGAGCTGGCTAACCAGCAAATGGGAAACTTGCCTCCAGAACGCGTGAATCCAGCTCGACCTTTCCTCAAATGTGGAGTGGATTACGCAGGACCTATCAACCTCAAAATTATGAAGGGACGTAACCGTAAGACTTCAAGGGTTACATAGCTGTTTTTGTATGCTTTACTACAAAAGCACTTCACCTGGAACTTGTTAGTGACCTGTCCACAGATGCATTCCTAGCAGCCTTTCGCCGGTTCATCTCACGACGTGGCATCTGTTCGGATATCTACAGCGACTGCGGCACCAACTTTGTGGGCGCAGCCAAAGAGATCAAGATATTACGAGCGCAGTTCTCATCACAAAAAAGAAATGAAGAAATAGCTCAACAGCTACTCAACGATGGCGTAACTTGGCACTTCAACCCTCCCTCTGCTCCACACATGGGTGGCATCTGGGAAGCTGGCGTGAAGAGCGTCAAGTACCATCTCAAACGCACTTTGAACGAGACAACCTTGGACTTTGAGGAGATGACCACATTACTCACTCAAATCGAAGCCTGTCTGAATTCTCGACCCTTAACTGCCTTATCCAGCGATCCAGACGACGTAGCAGCTCTGACGCCTGGACATTTCCTCATCGGTGGACCTCTGAAGTCTCTTCCAGAACCCGACTTGGCGCAAGTTAAGATGAATCACCTTTCTCGATGGCAGTACCTCCAACGGCTCATGCAGACTTTTTGGAAGCGCTGGAGTACTGAATACCTGTCAAAACTACAACAACGACCTCGATGGTGGAGCAAGAAAGAAAACGTCAAGATTGGAGACCTTGTACTCATCAAGGACAACCGACTGCCTCCCTCATCATGGAAACTCGGCCGCATCACGGAAGTGCATCCTGGAAAAGATAACTTAGTGCGTGTGGTTGATGTTCGTGTACTTGATAATGTAGATAGTAGTCATACTTTCACTTATAAGACTTTCTCCCGTCCTATTGCTAAACTTGCTGTACTTCCTTTTGATTCTGATTGATTAATTGTTCGAAAACTTAATTTCCGAAGGTGGGCGGGATGTACAGTCGCATGTTAGTCATATCATAGATTTTATACTACCACGTAGTTCAATATTATGTCCACGCTGCAAGCTCTTTCTCATGTTCCTTTCTCTCTCGACTTGCAGCATAATAGTTTCGCCTCGTACTCCTCGAGACTGATAGTTTGCTTCCACGAAGCATGGTCCTTTGAGCTTTATACATTACTAATTATTCCTGTCGGTTATCCACTTTCAATATCCATTACCAAACGTCTTTGTAATTACGCTTGTTATTTGACTGAGGCTGTTAATAAAGTTAATAGTTTTTTGAAAAGTAACAACACCCCCTTGCAGTCAGAAGAAGTTCAGGTTTCTTGATACTCCGCATACACAGCTTTTTGAGGGATTCCCAACACATAAATTTTTATGATGTGACTATAGTTGGCGAATCACTAGGAGCTCATGGTATGTCAAGAATAAAACAGTTTCAGTTAGAAAGGATTAAAACATTGTTGAAATAAACTATTTGATTCTATGAACAGTGGCTGCTAATGCAGCTCAAGCTGTGAAAATCACAAGTGGGAAAAAAATTGGGAGAGTAGTTGGGCTGGATCCGGCAGGTATAGAATGGGGTATTATGAGAAACAAACAAATTTCTACAGCATAAATTTTTTAAATTTAATTAGTTAACACTAACAGGACCTTTCACTCAAAATATCAAGACGCTTCACAAGCAGGATGCCAATTTTGTCGATATTTACCACACCAATCGGGACTTCTTGGTACAACCAGTGACGCAGGCCATGTAAATGTGTATGTCAACGGTGGAACCAGTCAACCCGGATGTTTGCAAGCTGATTTTACCGGGCTAATGGGTTAGGGTTAAATTAGTGAATATTCCTAAAAGTAAATTTGTACTTGATTTTGGTTAGTGTTGATTTTTGGTAAAGAGTGACTGTTAGTTTTAATTTTGACGACGCCCGACAATCTGGTTCATAGAAATTAAAATTAAATGTACAACGTTTTTAATGCAGGGTTCTGTAGTCACTCGTACTCCTGGAGGTTTTTCCTTGCGCATTCGACAAGAATATGTGCGTGTCCCTGTTCAATAGCTTGTAAATGTCCGAGATGTGAAAATAGATGTACAAATGGGATAATTGTGGGCCAAATATTTCAAGAGGTTCGTAAAAGATTATTTGGTTAAATAGGATTGTGTGTATGTGAACTATCATGTCAAAGATATTATATTTGTAATATGAGATACGCGGGTTTTACATTAATTTTTACAGGGCTAGAACTCTATTATGTGAGAGCAGGTTCTCTACCATAAATATCTTGTAGTTAAGTAACTACCAACCAATAATACCGGGGCTACTATCTTAGAAAATTTGCTTCCGAGTCACTAACATGAAAATCAAGTCGCCAGTACTAATGCTATGAATGATGAATGAATCAATGCATTTACTTTATTTATAAATATTTTGCATTAAATGAACAGAAATAAACCACTAACGAGTACTGGATTATTGCATATTAGCTCCTAACTAGCTCTGATGAGAAGTTACTGTAACCGACTTATGCAAAATTATGTGAAGCCCAGGCGGTACCATATCAGCTATCAAAGCTTCGTGATGCTTAGTTTAGAAGCTGTTTCTACACTTATCTGGTTATTGGATATCAATACTGGTGATTATTAAATTTCTTTCATATTCCAATAGATTCCATCCAACTAACAGTAATAATTATGATGAAAGTCCAATATCTATAAACCTAAATAATAAGTATACAGGCTAGGACGATTGGTGAGTGAAAGTGCAGGAATGCAGTTTGTTTAGGAAATGCATTTTCCTCATTTATGAATAGAATCCTTGTTCCAGGGAATTACCCTTTCGCAACCAACATTTCGTGATTGCTACTTGACACTAGTGAAACCACAGGAACCTAGTCAGTTCAAAAACACACAATTTTCTCGTTTTTTATTCGACTTTTAACTCAGACACATTCTGGGAACAAACAATAAATTCCACTGACCAAAGTACTAAATTCAATTCAACATAATAAAATATTATTATCGACATCTTGTAGAGACCAGCGACGCTTTTTATGTTTGCATTTGAATGAATTATATTAACATTCCAATGCGACTGTTTAATTAAACATTACAGCTGCTCGTCTAACGACATACTTTCTCTGGAGTTTTCTCTGGGCTTGGCACATTATATTAAACGTGCCCAAATTTCATTTATTACTATTTTATCCTTGAGAACCTTGCTATCTCCCTTAATCAATTAATAATACAACGAATAAAAGTTTTAGCAGGTAAAAATGTTCCTGTTGTCAGCACAGTGAACGCTGACTTCAGTAATCTAGCATGCTGCCTAATTGCTTTTTTCGAATGAGAAAGGGAGAAGAGTTCCAGGTTCCGACCCGATGAAAAATACCTTACAACTAGATATATAGATAATACATAACTATTTGTGAAAATCTGTCTATGTTGTGTATCGTTTGAAGAATTAACCCATATGGAAAAGCGTTCACGAAACTGGTAGTTATCAAATGATTCGGGCTCAAAAATGAATTGAGCTCATGAAACTCATTGAAATTGAAACCATGTACTAGGATATTACGATCGTATGTATGCATAAATGAAGCAAACTTATCACATAGACAAATTGTCAATACATTTAAAAATGAGCATTTTAACCGAAGGAAACAAAACAGGTAACTGCTTCCGAGCTCGTGTACATGAAATGAATGACTTGCCTCATTAATGATAATGACATTTCGGTGCCATGTTCCATCACAAAATATTTTCCGTCGTAAAATGTTCTTTCGGAATAAAAAAAGGAATGTCCATTAAGTTATGTGATTTTGCATGTTAATCATTGATCATTTGCCTTCATAAACCTCAGTAGCTGGTAATTTTGAATTATTCAGTTGCTCATGAGAATGTTCGATGCATTGAAACGAAAATGTAAGGTCTAGAAACGAGTATACCAGTTTCATTTTCCATCACACTCCTATCGAGTGAAAGCGTGTGTCCAGTTTCAGTCCATCGAAGGATTTTCCTAGACGGTGAAACTTGCTTTTAAATTGCTTTTTATATATTTCAAAATAATCATGTTGTACGCACAGGGACTTTTGGGGACAATGATAGAGCACTTCCGCGTGACTGCCATCTTTGCCAGCATTCCCTTTATATGGAACAAAGAAACGGGTCAATTTGAATTGAAAACCCCAACTCAAATACGTATTCACAAGGTTCGAGTGTGAATCGCTTGGTTTTACACTGCATCCGTGCTTTTTCAAGTCGCTGTGACATGGAATAAGACCAACATCTTTGTGAAAATGCACACAATTCTCTTCTCCAGCGCAATTACAATGAATTGCTACATGATCACACGTATTTCTCTCCAAAGATGACAACTATTTGTCGCATATCACTGAATGAGCAGAGCTGTGGGGAACCTGCGGTTCTTTTTTGAACCGCAGGTTCTTCGGTTCACGGCTCCGGTCTGACCGAGACCGGAACCGAGACGACAATTTTTTGAAAAGAACCGAAGACCGGAACCGGGACCGACAAAATTTTTGAAAAGAACCGAAGACCTGAACGAGAACCGCTTGTGATTTTTCAAAGAACCGAAAACCTGAACCGAGACCGCAAAATAGGTCCGGTTTCAAAGCTCAAACCTGAAATGACTATCCAAAATGCTTATATTTGTTAAAATAAAGGCAAAAAAATCTTAAAACGGGCAATTTATGTCGCTTAAGATCAATGTTTTTGGTTGTAATATAAACATATTTACTTATAAGCAAATGTTCATTAGATGACAGCAAAGAAGATGTAAAATGTAAACATCTAAAAGAATGTGCAAGATTCGTTTTAAAGCTGGCTCACTAGCCACAATCACCAGGAGCCAATCAGAAGCCTAGATGCTTTTTTGTGCATTCGGAAAAAAATGCACCTAGCCTTCTGATTGGCTCCTGGTGATTGTGCTAGTGAGCCAACTTTAAAACGAATCTTGCACATTCTTTTAGATGTTTACCATTTTCATCTTCTTTGAGATGACAGCAACTGTATGTAAATTGTATAATGTACTATAAACTGAAGAAGAACCGAAGACCTGAACGAGAACCGCATGCGAACTTTGAAAGAACCGAAAACCTGAACCGAGACCGGCCTGCGGTTTTTGAAAGAACCGAAACCCTGAACCGGGACCGGGCTGCGGTTTTTGAAAGAACCGAAAACCTGAACACCGGGGCTGCGGTTTTTGTAAGAACCGAAAACCTGAACCGAGACCGCAAAATAGGCCCCTTCACAGCTCTCTGCTGAATGGAATGATGAGGTTTGAGCAACAAAGAAATGGTAAGCTTGAAAAAAAAAAAGCATGAAATGCACATAATTATCCTCTTTCTTCACGTGTCATTTTGTTCACGGATTTTCAGTGAAGCGATGGCATCCTAATGACCACACGGTATCATTGCCAAAATTCATTCGTCTAATGGCTATGACAGGAGTTGTATTGCCGTTGCTCTATCATTTGGAGCTCATAAGACTCCTTGTATGCCCAATGCATCTCGGATATTTTCTGGCCAAGGATAATTGCAAGGGGAATTTGAGAGTCGCTTCCATCCACTTGGTCAATGGAAGAAATCATGGCAAAACTACTAATTGTGAGCGTTTCCTACTTTAACTGGAGTTTTCTCATGAGTGGTTTCCCAGCTCATTTGTCACTTGGTCTCATGCTCAAAGGACACTGCCTTCGCTCATATATTCTTCTTTATAGAAAGTAAATAAATATTTCTGGCTAAAAAGACAAGTTGGTTATGGAGATTTGAGAAATAATTTTTAAAAATATATTAACCTTTGATATTAGGGAAATGATGGGTACAAAGCGAGTGAACAGCAGCACGCATTCCAAAACCAAAATGTTTCGAGAACTCCAAGTAATGTCGATCAACTACCCCTCATCTACTCCTGCTATTTCATTGTGGTAATGATGATGGCTATGATGACCGTCCACACAATCAGTCTCTACTGTTGCCTCGAGCTTGGATCCTTCCTTCCGGCTCCTATGGTTGGCTTCTATATTTTAAGCGCATTTGACTGCCATTTGTCATATTGCTTGTGTATGGCAGTTTGGCAGATGTTTTTAAAGCTTCAAAAGTCTACATTCTGACCTGAAAAGCAAATCTGAGCTACAGAATGATCGGTGGTTTCGAAAATTTCTCAAGTCATGTCAAATTGTCAAGGTTCATTTTGGTGAGACGAGCTTCATTGATGAAATTACGCCGTTGGTTTTTGAAGATTTTGTGATACAACAAACTGTTAGCTTACTTCTTTTGCAGTGATCAGACGCAAGGACGATATTATGTCAAACGGGGTAATGTCAGATTTCAGTCGAAGAACAATGCTCTAGATACATGCATTAAAGCTATCTCTGCCTACTTTATGAATATCTGTAACATTTTGTTAACAATCCAAACTTGATTTCCATAATCAAATCATAACCACTCCTTTCATTTCATCATTATACACTGATGCTATCTAGAAACGACTTTTTTCAATTTGTGTGAAAACATTTGTAATAAATTTTATCACATTTAACATTAATATCCAGTTTTTAACAGATGTGCACAATTACTAATTAGTTCCGTATTCAATAAGCATAGGTCAGGTGGTCTTACAACACTACCGTTTTAGAATCAATCCGTCATGTAAATAAACATTCAGAAACCACTTGAAAAGAAAAAGTATATATACAAATTCAGCGATGATGTTGATATGTTTGGTAAAATAACCATTTCATAAATCCTAAAGTGGTCAAGGAGTCTTATTCTTTAAGTTCAATGAAGCGAAACACCTAAATATCATTCATTAAGAAAACCAACTCATTCGGATCAATCGAATGCATAGCAGGATGAATTTTTTGAATGAGGGAAGACATGAAATACTTCAAAATTTCAAATGCCCCAGATTATAAAGCGAACCATGTCAATGTAAATAGTAATTTGAACGACGGAAAGAACTGCAACCTCAAGATTAGGGAAGCTTCTCAAATCGGCATCCACAATGAGACTACGCATTCCATACCGCATTTCCGCTATGTAAGATCAGGTCCTAGCATAAACCATCCTTTCGTAGACTGCCCACAAATAATAGTGGGACAACTACCTTAGAAAATATGTTTTGAGTCTATTATACATTACCTATAAATATCGTGCCGATTATTAAGAATAACAAGCAATAGATGTTTCTTGTCGCTGACTAATTGGATTTAAAAGCTCAAGACGATGCATTTTTGGTCGTAATAATTTCCAAAAGGTCTTTAAAAACTATTTGTAATATTCCTGATGAAAATGACCACTTGATCAGTGTGAAAAATTGCCTGAAAATTTAATGCAAATTTAAAAAAACTATAATTTATTCAAGTGAATGGTTTGCAAGTGCATTATATAGTGTGACTTTTTCTTTTTTAAAAGACCGGTTTGACAAAATAATTTTGATTAATTGACGACCCTCTTAACAAAAGGGTAAAACCAATGACTTTGGGAAATGTGTTGTCCGTGCATCACTGCAATATGAGCTTTATCCACCATTATAAGAGGTCCCCAAAGATTAAAAAGGTGGAACATCTCCTTTCCAACAATTTGTCGAGTGACTCTCATCTTCGTCCATTTTGTGCTCAAGTCCGTGCAAAACAACGCTATCATCAGTTAGCACCAAATAATCCAGATTTCTCTTGAAAAGCATGAGCTTAAAATCATCAAAGGTAATTCCAAATAGCTCATTGGGGTCCGTTGACCGGAAACAATGATTACCGCCTTTGAAAGAATACACAAGATACTTCAAATGATCCAGGTATTTAAGCCGAGCCATGTCTCCGCACTTTATAAGCACATCATAAAGAACTAGTCCCTCCAGATTTGGCAGAAACTGGTCAAACTTGGCGTTGACGATGTGTCCACTCACTCTCATTGCCAAAGGGGTATTGAAGAATTCCGCAAGCTGTTGTTGAGATGGAGGTATTTCAACTGGGAACAGCTTCCCAGCACGTCTTCCATGTCCATAGTGTTAATGAACTGCATAACCAAAGCAAGGCTCCGCAACTCTCTTGCATTGGCCTTCAGCACCTCTTGAACCAACGGGAAAAACCAGGATGATTCAAGGCCAGACGTTGCAAGGACTTTTGATGCTTCGTAAAGTGTAGCCAGTTGACCCCAAATTCTTCCATCTGTCTATTTCTAAACGAAGCGAGGTAAGCTTCATCTTTTTCCCGAGGTTCTCCATCAACTCTTGTAGCCACTGTTCACGTTCATATTTGACGTTTACGTATTTCGTATTTCATGTTCACTTCGTTCATGTTCAGGAATTTCACGTTCTCATCCCAAAAATAGTTTGCTAACTAACTCTTGGAAAGAGGGTAGCAGGTCTCGGTGATCAGTCAAAAAGGATAGCCAACTGTCCAGTTTACTACCGTGTATAGTAGTATCTAGAAATCCCCCACCTTCAACAGCAAAACTAAGTCTTTCAGGGTATTGGCCACAGAATCCATAAACTTGGCGAGGGTGCCCGTGACAAGCGGACAGTAGATGCGAAGGGGGACAAAGCTGCAATGGAACTTTTGAAGATTCCTCGCATCAATTACGGAGAGAAGCACCAACAAGTTGTTCATGGTGGAGACACCTTTCCAGTGGATATGGAGTGTTTTTAAGTTATCCAGTCGTATACTGCCGTGCTCTTCAATGTCATGCATAAAATCCACAATATCTGCATCGAAAAGCTCGTCATACTTAAGGCGTGTGGCTCCTCGTGAAGCTTGAGTTCCTGAGGTTCCAGCATTCTGTTAATATTTCAAGAAGGGTTTGTGAATCAAATTTTCCCACAATGTGGAGTCGTTGAAGTAATTCAGGGAACGAGAAGAGGTCGGAGAAAGTTGTGGAGAGTATGTTCTGAGCGGTGAGATTACGGATTCCTAAGGTCTTAAAGGAGTCCTTCATGTCGCTCGTGATAACTTTAACGTTTTGGTTCAGGGGGTACCCCGGGTTGGGTTCGGAAAGACAGAAGTTCAGCCCGATGTATTGGTCGACTGCATGCTTCAAAGTTTTTGTGCATTGCCGGATGGATTTGAGGTCGGCGGCGGGGACAAATAAGAGGAGCTTTTGTATGACCTTCGTAGGTAAAAAAAAACCTGTAAATGTGAACCTTGATGGATGTTATTATTAACTCATTATTTTTAACTTGCCAAAGGAAAAGATGCTGCCAATTCGTTCAAGTTGTTCAGCTGAGCTGGTTCTTTTTTCACGCTTCCTGTTCTGGTCCTTGAAATGGTTTCAGGGCTTGAGTTTGGCATTTTAGTTCGAAGAGTTCAGAGAGACACTTTTTGTTTGAATTGAATGACTATATCAACGGTTTGGTACGTGACGGTTGTGTTCAGGTTTCCTTTACACTATGTCTTTTGTCATTTGAATGTTACAAATAAGTAGATCAACTTTTAAAATCGTGAATCGGAATATTTATTTTTTAAATGTATGTGAAGGACAAGTGCAGTTGTCTTGGATCTCGATGCGTATGATGTGATGTCTAACTAATGTAGTGGATATTTCCTAAGGCAATCTGCATGCTCTGTCACTGACACTGCTCCAAAATAGAAATTCACATTCCATTATACCTGATGAAATAGATACTTTATGTTCCTCCTTTCAGCTATTAACATCAACAAAGTACAAATGACAATGAAAAGCAACAATGCGAAATTCGGTGTTCATAATCATTCAATTTAAAGTTCATAAACATAAATACGGGACTCATCGTGGACTGTTAATGCACAAGTAGTTGTAGTGGTCTGTTGGCAAATTCTGTTTTGTAAATGCAGCATTAATCAAAACCAAAGTTAGAGCTATGTAATGGATGTTGATGGGTTTGATGTTCTAGTGGGTTCTCCGGAAAAGGTGTTACGCATTCCTACTTATTATGGGTCTAGGCGTTTTGCGGGTATGGGCACTTGCCGGTATGGGAAAACTGCGGGTATGGACACTTGCGGGTAAGGACATTTGCGGGTATTGACACTTGCCGGCATGGACATTTGCGGGTATGGACACTTGCCGGTACAGACATTTGCAGGTATGGACACTTGCCGGTACGGTCTTTTGCGGGTATTTAATTTGCGGTAGAGCCATTTGCAGGTATGGTAATTTGCGGGTATAGCAGCTATGTACATGTCTTGCGGGCTGGCAAATCCAATTCTTTTTTATTATAGTCCATAACCAATGAATAAAAAATGCAGAGGACTGGGTCCTCCTCAATCCGGAAGGTCATATCACGAAAAAATAAATTTCTTTCAAATTAAGCGTATTAGTAGCTCTCACAAAGTTACATTAGGCCACCAATACCTGTGTTCTTTTAAAATTAATGGTTTAGGAATTATCCCCAATTTTGTCTCATACGATAAATCATTTGAGTGTGAATAGTAACCACAACCGAAGGAAATTCTCAGGCTACTCCGTATACTGCAAAGCAGGCAGAGACAAAGCCAACCAAAGGAATTTGCCCCTTGGGTCTTGTACCAACCACAACGAGGTGTAGCTCCACAGGTAACCCTGATAGAGAACTGTGGCAAGTGGATCTCATCGCTGGAATCCCAAGCGGAGAACTTGGCTCTCTACAATGTGCCCCTGGAAATCAGGCGGATGGTGACCGAATCTTCACTATTTATTTACCGGAAGAATGATCCTTAGAATGTTTTTGTGCTAATTTTGATAACTTTATAACGAATAAATTATTATTCAAAAATGTATTTTTTCGTTTTTATTGTTTATTTAAGTGCAATTTAAGATTTCATGCATATTATAATGTATTTGTCTCTTCCAGGAAAAAAAATTACAGCAAGTATGGGATTCCTCGGTACCGCAACCACTGGAAGATTAGTTCAGATGGAGTTCCAAACATGTGCTCCAGTAGAAACTAGAAAACACAGAAAGTACAATTGATCTATGTTCTCACAAAAAAATCATTTATATAAATATGCCATTCGACTTTGAAGAGCTGCAAACTCACCACAACAGCCTGTTGCCACTGCGTTGTCCCCAGCTCGGTGGTGGGTAGCGAGACAACGAAAAGAGCGAGTCTGTTGAGCATGTGAGGTTTCGTTTTCATGTCCACATCGCAGTACTTGAGGAGCTTGTGCAACATCAGTTGGCAGCCGTTGTGTCGTGTTGCCCCATTCATTTCCGCCTCCTCCTGGAGATTCTTGTACCACAACGCCGGCCTCTTCTGGAGAAGGCTCTTCTCCTCATCAACCTCGCCGTCATCATCCGAAGCTCCTCTGGAAGTTGCCCCAGTTTTCCCCACGTTTTCTACAGAGCAATCTTGGTTTTGACGCATGAGACCAATCGTCCACTGATAAACCGGAGTGGGTTTTATTCCTGAAGAGAAAAAAACTGATTAATTTTCTTTTCTTTCAGTTTGAAAAGATCTTTTTCTCATTTTACCATTTAATTTGCATCGGAATCTCTTGAGCGTATCCCAGTCCAACTTCCCAATCTCATTCTCATAGTAAACCCTCAACTTGTTCTCCGTCAACCGGAAGTTTCTCTTCATCTCCATGATATTTGTGAAGATATCTTTCTCCGTGGTCCGAATCCCAGCGAGTTTGAACAACCTCCTCACCGGAGTTGGGGGAATATCATCCATGTGTGGCGTTTTCTTCAAGAGATTCAACCTTGACTGCTCCTCTGAAGGAATCCTGATATTTGAATAGGCAAACGGGAAGGTCGGGGTCGGAATATCAGTCTCTTCCGGCCATCTCTTCGAGCCAAAGTCATTGGAGAGGTTTTTTCGCTTCAACAACGCCAGCTCAACAACTTCCGCAGCATCCGCTTCAGTCAACCTTGCTGGATCTTTGTTGGCAAGGCTGGTGCCAGTGCTGGCTTCATTGTTAAAGTCCGCAGCGGTGATGTCAACGTCGTGCCACACGGGTCGCTTTAATTTCCGGTTGTGTCGCTCAAACAGCTTGGTATACCTAAAATAATGGTAAAACCATAGTATTTTCCTTGTCAACCTGAGTTTGAAAGGCATGAAATGTATTGATTTTGACTATTACGTCATGTAGTTCCTTGCCCGGCGAATGGCAGCGTGCTCCGGGTTTTCTGCGAGCCTCTTGATTTTCTGCTCTGCGGTTAAAACCTAATAAAAATACCTTTGTATTTAGTCAAGTTGCCAGAAACAAATGTTTTTAATTCATTTTTGCATTGAATACGTACGTGCTTCCTGCTGTGAATATCCATCATGTCATGGTACGTGTGAGCCTTTTTGATATCAGAAACCAACTGGGTGGTTGATCTACAAACATTGACATTGATTGACAAGTGTTTTTGGTACAAATTTTACTTTATCGTATACAGCCAGCCTACCTCACTGGGCTTAGATTAATCACGTCAGAGAGATCCAATGTACCAGCGTCTGACTTCCTCAAATGAGCCTTGATGTCGATGCTTTTTTTTTGTATTTTATTACCCAGGTCGGCAATGCTCTGGCGGACGTTGACGTTGGCAGGAGCCATTGGCATAAACGCATTCGAATGGGTCAGGGTTGGCTGAGGGTTGCTGAAAAGCGTTCAGTCTTCATTAAATAAGGCTTCCATCTCATCTAATTATTGACAATAGTAAGATGGCTTACTTTCTATTTGCCGACTTTGACTCAGGATAGGAGGCTTCTTGAGTAACTACGCTTTTTCTCCCAGCAAAGTCAAAGGATTTGTGTCCGAATCCGATAATACTATCCCCTCTCTCCTGCTTCATTTGTCTCTGCAAAATCAGGAGTGGAACCTCTTTTCTCTTCACAACACGATCTGGACTCCGCTCTCTGATTTGGGCTACGGCTGCGGGAGGAAGTGGGAACTGGAGGAAGCAAAATAATCGGTTCATTTTTCATTTCAATAGAAAATTCATGTCATGCAAATTGTTTTGCCAACCTTTGACTCCAGCTGCTTTATCTTTATGCTCAAGAGCGATTTCATGATGTCATAGATGCAGCTCATTATTTTTTCAAAGTGTAGCATATCCCGTTGGTATTTCCTGCAAGAAGTTTATCATTAAAAAACTTTCTAGAGAAATGGTATCCTTCCAAAATTGTCAACCTCACCTCCCATCAATAATCGAAGGCCTGTGATCCGTCTGCTTTGAGCCGCCGAAGCCATCATCATTCTGAGCGGTTCCTCGGGCACTAGCTCCACCAACGCTTGCGGAAGGTTCCCTCTTATTGTAGTCAAACATCCCCTCCCTCACCACTCCAAAGCCAGAGTTCATGCTGTAGCTCTCCGTCTCCTTTTTTTGAGACCATTCTTTCAGAGCTTTGGAAAACGTCGTATTTCCTCTTGTCACTAGTAAAAGAAAGAAGCCATTACGTAAATTAGGACATGAATGCTTTATCAATTTTATGAATAGATCATAGGGAAAGAAGCTGCTCACCTTTCTGAAACCCCTCAGCCACCCTGCAAAACTCGTCGACCTTGGCTGTGCCACCGGGATCCTTGATGAGACGTCCTTTGTTGTAGCTCGGTCGTTTCACTTTTCCATGAGGAAGGCGGGGGAGGTATGCGTCGCGTTTCTACATAAAAAATCTATTTTAATATGGATGGATTATTTATAAGAAATATTTTTAAAGACTGAGTTGTACTACCTTTTTCAGTTCCTCCTTCAGTAATCTCGCTCTAATCCACCGAGCAGCCTGTGAAATAAAGTTACATGATAAAAATGCACATCATCATGATTATCTAAAGGTTTTATTATTTACAGTAATTTTCAGGTCGGGTGGCAGGTTTTTAAATGTGAGTAAAGCAGTATCCAACTCCAGATCAATGAGGGAATCATAAGGGACATCCATTGGGGAAAAGAATCCGGTAAGCTGAGCCCTATCCTCTCTCGCCCTGATGCGCTCCATCCAGTCTTCCGGCTTTCTAGTGTAGACGCTCGCCAGCGTCCTGTGCTCCAACTCCCTCTCGTCCTGCTTGTGATTGACTCGCACTTTCCAACTTTTCTTCATGTATTTGATGAGCTTCTGAACCATCTTGTTGGTCCGCCTCAAAGCGAGCACTTCGGGATCCTCGAGCTTTGGCATCACAAATGCAATACTGCTATCTTGTCTCTTTTCCAACGCAGTTTTCTTCTTGAGATAGGAGGGCTTCCCTTTGGGGACTGGCCTGACCTTGTGGTCTTTATCGGGGATGCAGAGTTCATGTTTGATAAAGTGGTGACGCCGGTACTTCTTGGCTGGGTAGTAGACCGTCGTGCTGGGCCCAGCGGAGAGGGGCTTCTGAGCTTCTGTACCTCCAACATTTTCAGCAGGAGGCTCTCCACCTTCGGCTGGTGCTGGAGTCAACGCCAAGCATGGATCTATTCCGATGACAGTTTCTCCTTCGGGATTTTCACCAGGAGGATTGGTGTTCCCTGGTTGATCGCCAGCTTCACCTGCCGGTGTAGGAGGAACTGTCGGCTTTTCACAGTTTACAGCTTGCTCTGCAAGGGGATTCCCTACCAATTGTGGATTTTCTGGTACTACTGGAGGAACTGCTGCTTTCTTTTCAGCTTCGGCATTTGGTGGTGGTACCACAGGAGCAGTAGGAGGTTCTGGGGCAGACATGATGCGATGAATCAACAAAAATAGTTGTTTACAAAACTCAAAAATATATGATTTTTTAAAACACAAAATCTGCATTGAGTAAATTATTTTTAAATCATTCCTATTTATTCTGGAAAAAACACTACATTTTCCATAACTGATGTGTATAAAATGGTTCGTAGTAGTTTCCAATGGTTTTGCATTGACCCACGCCAATGCCGAAGACTTTATCTTACACAACCATAATATTAATTCAGCCCAACTAGATCTAATGCTGTTCGGTAATTGTACGGTCATTAATACAAGTTAGTAAATGGTTTCAAATATTAGTATGTTTAGCGTTCAATACAACATCTGCAGCAAATCTGTAATCATACAACCAATTACTTTAAAGTTAAAAACTTATCTCTCGTGATGGATCTCTCTCAACATAGGACATACAGAAAAATGTTAAACTGGTTTGAGGAAGCTATCTCATTCCTTACATCTCGTTAAGACTATGAATATTATCAGTACACAATGAAACTGTTATGCAATACACACTGCCCACATATGTCAAACGTCAATGTCAAAAATATTGACGCATATGTTCAAGAAGCATCAGAGGCTCAGCTTACACATGTAGAAAGATCTAAAAGGTGACATTGAATGCGAAATGAATGTCATTATGGTATTTTGAGCTGGCATTTAGTTTAATTTGAGATTTTGTTGACGAAAAGAGGTAGAATGGCGACGTCTAACTTACCCAAGTTCCTTTCGGGAACATTGTCAAGAGTTTTTAAAAGTGTGCCCTGTCAAGCCACCCTTTGTTTCTTGTTGTATTACTCAACACTCATAGTTTCCGCAGTTCCTCTGGCTCTTCTTCTCTTTTATCGATTTGTTTTCTCGTTGCTTCTCAAAGTTGTTTACAATGGTAAACTCAAACTGGCCAGTGGTTATGAAGCAATGCTGGCAAGTTTGGACTCTTTTGCTCAGGTTGTTAACATAACATTTTTCCTGTATGTTGATGGTCATCTTGACATTGAATCCCTGCGAAAAAGAATTGCGACAAATGTCCTGGCACGAGATGAGTATGGGAAAAGACCATACGACGTTCTTTTTAAGTCACCCGAAGAAAAATTTGGGTTTACTTGTTTCCGTGATAAAAGTGACGAAATTGACTTTAAAAATCATGTAAAACTCTGCCCAGGAGTTGATGATCCTTCAAAAATTTATAGCGAGCACGAGTTTTTGGACGCAGTTGCAAAACTCGCGGATTACGAGTGGGACCAAGGAAAACCTAAATGGGAGCTTTTGGTAACGCCTCGTCTCAAACGGGAAGGAAGTGACGTTATTTCCAGTGGAATTGTTGTGAAATTTCACCATTTATACGGAGATGGGATTTCTGTCGCACAATTTCTCCGGAATTGCATTCTGGATCAACCCGCCCCAAAACTAATTTTGGATCCTGTAAATCCACCCATTCCCCCTGTGTCCTTGTTTCAAAAGTTTGTTCTTGCCTTGCAAATATTTTTCTTAGGGCCTTACACCTTACTGCGGCTATTTGGAAATGAATGTGACCCCGTTTTTTGTGAAGGGGCGCTCACCGGTGGTAAATTATTGGGAAGAACCAAGATGAATATTTCATTAGAAATGATGCGAAGAATTCGTAAATTCCACAAGTGTTCAACTCAAGCCGTACTTCATTCCGCTTTCGTTGGCTCCTTCGAAAAAATGGCGAAAAAGAAATGGCTCAAACTTCCTGATGAAATTATCGCCGGAGTTGTCTTTGCCGATTTCCCGTATCCTGATGAGTACCCAAAAAACTATGCTTGCTTTGGAATGGAACCTGTTTCTCCCAATATTGCAAATCCGGCTGTGAGATTGGTAGAATTTAACAAATGTTTGGAGACGCTATATGGCAGAAAGTATGCACTGAAAGCGAGCAACATCCAAACAGCTCTTCTAGGACTTTATCCTGCAGCGGTGATTAGATATTCGAAAAACTTCTTTAAACATTCATATTCTATATCCAACGTGCCTGGCATTCGAGATGTTGGAAGAATAGGGGGAAATGAAGTGGGGCTCGTGTTCGGAGTTGGAGCATTGTTCAACTGTAATCGTAAGTTATTCGCAAATATTCAGACTGAGCTATTTACACATGATTGATTGTAATTCTCCATTTATTTGGTTAAGGCTACCATGCTGGGGTTGGCCTTTACGGAGGAAGTTTTCGTATAGGAGTTATCGTGGAAGCTTCAAAAATTATAAGAAATAGAAAGGAGTTGGAAGAGTGGATTCAAGAGATGGAAAATGAAATTCGGTATCTGGATAGGAGAGCCATTGCGGTCCATGGATAATGTGGTGTGATATTAGCAACTCAAATAAGTATGCATTTTAAACCAATCATTTTACATTTTCAGAAACTGATTGAGTGATTTTAAAAGACAGCAACTAGAAACAAAATAAAAGTAAACCATTATATCTGTACTCAAATAAGTGACAAGCATGATTTTTGTAATAGCTCAGAGCCAAACGCGCACCAATCATTGAATTCACATTTTGTTCACAGGTTGACATATTTAATAGGTACATCCACATTTTTACAATAACTTTAAAGCAAAGTTTTAGACGAGTCATTATATAATTAACTCAATTATGTAAATCAAATAAGATTTTTTTAAAAAGAAATTACGCTGTAAACTTGAGCGTCGATATTTTTTTGGTATTAAATTTTTATATTTCCAAATATATAGATTTGAGTCCTTTGATTTTTATTGATGCACATTTGAGCTCGAGATTTGAGGCTGTGTGCAATAAAATCTGCTAATTACGGCAGCGAATTCGGAATAACCAGCCATACCAGAAAATTACGTTTTTATCATCGTTTTTATTCTTTTAGGAAAGTTTATGTAGATTGAAGTTGAAGGTCCTACTATTTATTCTTTTTTAAATGAACATCTTCATTGTATCTTCCACATGTGCGTCTATAGAGTGATTTGCAACAGCAAACTATGAAAGACAAAATTAATGCAAATGTCACTAATAGGACGGCTGCCACATCCAAAACGTAATATTGGAAAGTTGAGATCTCTGGCTGCAGATCGTAGATGTGGCGCTCCTTTATGGCGCAAGACATATTCCGTCCAGTAAACTGCTTTGTCAAGGGGTGTTTGGGGAAGATCTTGTACCAGTTTTGAGAGGGCTTTCGCTTTTTGTGCATATCTAGAATTTGGAAGCAAATTACATATATTTTAAAGAGTTTCGACTCATTATTTTCATTAGAGTTTACTAAAGTATCTTACCCTGGATTGTTCAACAATTCCAAAATTGCAGTTTCCACTCTCTCCTCTGATATCAACTATTTCGACCGTTTTGGCATAGCCTCCTCTTTCAGCTTGCATGACGTTGAGGTCTTGATCGGCTGAAGAGTTTTTAGTCCAGTTAAATTTCGTTTATTTACAAATTGGGTTTAGCATTCACATTATGTTTATCGTATACGTACCAAAGACGGGGATTCCAAGAACGGGAACCCCATGATAAATGCTTTCCTGAGTACTTAAGAGACCACCGTGAGTAATAAATAAGCGAATGTTTGGATGGCCTAAATAAATCGTGAAGCGCATCTTACTTAAAATTTACAATATAATATTAAGATTAAAGATATTAACAAAGGATAGAAAATAGTAAATTAAATACCAAGTACATCCTGTTGTGAAGCCATTTACTCAGCATCACATTTGGTGGCAGATCTGGCATGGTTCAGTTTCCCATTTCCAAATCACTCGCTGCTTCAACCTTGCGAACACATTTAGAAACACCTTCCGGTAATTTTCCGGCATATTTTTTGCTTTAACATTGAACCCAAGCTGAAGAAAATGAAGCCATCGTTTCCAGAGTTTGACAGGAAATCATCCAAGTCCTGTTGAGTTTACAGAGACTTGATTACATGAAATATATGACATATGAAAATACCATCTAATCTATTCTATATATTATTTAACCTTTGGCAGTTTTCCTGCTGGTCGTGTATGCATACCACCCACTTCAATGACATCAGGCAGCAGTGGTCTAGGATAGTTTATGGTAAAGTGACTGTTCGAAAACAGCAAGCTAGAGTTGGCCATAATCTCTTCAAGCCCTGGTAATTGGTTTCCATTCGGCAAATACTTTCTATACAGTTCTTCACTCATTTTTACAAACATTCTATCCCACATGACCCCAAATAGCAGATCCACCACGTATTTGTCAATCTCTCCAAAAACGACATTTTATCGGTGGATTTCCAAACACATTGGGAACAAATGAAGGAGAAGTCGATTTCCGTACACAGAACTGAGAAATGAAGGAGCAGACCATGTTGATACAAAAATGGACGGAGCTTTAAAATGGGGAATAACTTCCAACACACAATAATTAAGGAAGATGTCGACAATAACCAAATCGAATTTTTCTTTCTCAAGCACTTCATAAAACTTGGGAGTTTCCAAAACTTTAATGCAGGCCTTGTGCACGTCATCAGTTAATGAAAAGTTCATCATAGACATAATTGTTCCTGCCCTTCTTTGTTGAAATGGATCTGGCATTTTTCCCATTAAATCTTCTACCGTGATGAGTTGAATTTGTTTGACTGTTGGAGGCATATTAGAGGATTCAATTGGAGAAAGGGTGACGATTTCATGGCCGCGCTCTCCGAGAGCCTTCATTAAGGGCTCGAACACATTTACTTGACTTCGTGGTGCGAGAGGCAAAAGGAACAAGATTTTGTCACTCAAACAGATTCCCAGTAAAGAGAAAAGTAGAAGAATGGGAAACATACGGAATGCATTCATTGCACACGGGTTTGAAACACCTAAAAATTATATTGTAGTTTTTTTAAATGGAATTTTGATTGGAGTCAAATGTAAATTTATAACTTGACATATTGTTACTCAGAAAATGTTTTCATTTGGAACGACCTTGGCTCAACATGCAATGTACAGTCAACATTTTCTGCACGAGATACCGTGCCATGTGATTCTGGATGTTGTCCACGTTGGGTAACATCAGCCGGGATGTAAAAACGACACAGAGCTGAGCATAGTTTACTTTGGTATGCACGTAGCCTTCACGAAAAGCTATAGTTTGTAATTCTGAATGATTTGATACAAACGTATTCAGCAACATGCATAGAAGCGACACAAGATTCTGTTTTATTTGTAATGCAGGCTTAACTTCTAAAAAATAAAATGTTGGAACATACCTTTTTAACGTTATAACGGTGAAACAAGACTGTTAGTTTTAGTATTAGTTAAAAAGAGGCTGAATGAACATGGTTTATGTTATGGAACATGCTACTCTGTTGGTCAGTATCTTTGATTAATTTAAGTCCTCGCTTTGCACACATTTCTGTTACGTTGTCGGTTTTCTCTGAAAACAAAATGAAAGCATTTCGTCTAAAACTACCAAACTTAATGAAAATTAGTTGCAAAAAAATTTCATTCTTCAATCAAAAAACATCATTATCATTAACTCTACCTGAGATAAGAGAGGAAGTTCCCGTTCTCGCAATATTCAATCGCAATGTAGATTTCCCTACTCTGAATTTTTTTTGTGTAAGCACCAACCAAGTTTACTACATTCGTATGGCTTCCAATAAAGCACATAATTTTAAGCTCAGAAAGGAGAGCTTTGAAATAGCAAACCTCGTCCATCGGCTTAGCAGTTTTTACTGCGACCCTCATTCGAATTCCCAGTTGGTGGATGTTGCCACGAAGAACAATGGCGTAAGCTCCAATTCCCAAGACACTATTCATGTCTATGTCCAATTGTTCTCTGCTAATTTCGTAATCCTTGTTGTAAGGTAAAAATGGAGCATAGTTTTTAACCTCCTCTGAGCTGGAATGGTGGTTCAGAAACTCAGGCTTTCCAAAAATGAACTCGTCAACTTCCGCTTTGCTCAAGAGTTTCAGCTCCTGGTTTTGCCTCTTTATTTTCCAAACGAGAAAGCCCACAACTACAACTCCAATGGGCACCACAATTCCCAAAATTAGGCCAGTATTATCTCCTCCAATTATCCTGTTCCCAGAAGGATCAACAACTATCTAGGTAGTAGAGGAATTTGGGTGCGTGACAACAAAAGTCTAAACTTAACACCTGCATGTGTTTTAAGTTTCGAACTAGAAATTTAATGGGAAAGCGTGCGATGCATCTCATCTTTATCCGGCTACTATAATTCGACATGCTATCTATATAGTTCTACAAAAAGCATTTGATATATTACCCGTGTTTCCCGTGTGCTAAATGAAATGAAAATTAAAAAATGTTATAAATTTACTTTTTCATTTGGAATTATGGGATGAAACTATTGATTTTTTACTCGTCCACGATCTACACTTAATATTCAAGCCCATCCCAAACAATTCATATGATGAGCATTATTTCCATGTAATATAAAAGCACTTAGGAAAAATTGGTATTATTACAAATTATAAACCGCTCTTCTAGAGACCACACTTCTGATGCATATCTAGATATAACATTCACATGTGAAACTCCCTCGAAATAATTTACGAATAGTCACTGTTACTAAAAACAAAAGCATGAATAAACTATCAACAAAAGGTTATTTCCAGAAACCGGAACCTAACTCCATTATTCAATTCCTTTTTAAATATTGCTTCTGCAACTTCTTTGTACCCATTCATTTCAAATGGAATAACGAAACCAAACAATACATCATCGTGAGCTACAAAATTCACTCTGTAATCACAATTACAAATCTGGGTTTGTGACACGTTGTAGATTTAACTTTTAACCAACCTCAATTTATTGTTTTAATGCAAAATTATTATTTTTTAATTTCAGATAATCTGTAGCTGTTTTCATATTATCAGTTTTTACCACACGTTTTCAAAACTCTTTACTGAATACAGAATGTTTCGGGATGCCCAGAACTCTCTGAAAATCAGCAAAGGATTCTACCTCGTTTGCGACATTGCTTCATGTTGCATGCGTTCTCTATTCGTTCAAAGAATCTGGTTACGTCGGAAAACGTTGGCTGAGGTGGTCAACAACAAAACAACAACTGACAAAAAGGCATTTTTAACCTTACGATCGGTACAAATGTTCATTGTGTAAAAACCTTACTGAATATAACCACCATGTTTGCTCACTGACTTAAATTGAAACTTTCAGATGATTGTGGTAACGGCTTTTGTTTTCGAAAGCCAGAGGTTTTGGCACAACTTTATCTCATTTCGCTCATATGAGCAACAGAGAGAAAACTGGAATAGCACTGAGATTCAAAAGCAGAGTACACCTCTTCAAACTTTCATTTACTCGCAAACTCGGCCCGTGCAATTTTTGTGTTTTTTCCTTCAAGCGCACATCCAACACTTTAATTTTATAAATCATCTCTTCATCTTTGTGGTAGCATGTCACGCGTTAGTGATAGGAAATGACTTTCAGCAGGAGTTGTCTGATTGCGGAATAAACGCTTCTGAAGTAAAATTAAAGATAATTTATACATTTTAAAAAAAACCTAGTTTAGAATTATGATTAATATTCAGGGCGTAGAAGCGTACCGGAGATTGAAACAGAAATTGGAATCCATCAACTTCCTTTTTGGAGGTCAGTTCCTTGCCCTTTATATATTGGTCGTTGCATTCTATTGTGAGCTACCGGACTTCTTAATGCATAGTGCGATCATTAATGTATCTGTGGAAGAATTATTATTCTATTCGATTTTTGATACTTTGACTTGGATTCTTGCAGCGGAATTCCATTCTTCTGTAATTAAATCTAACATACTAATAAACCAACTTTTAAGTAGATCGTTTTGAATTTTACTTGTCAAATTTATACATTGTATTGTGAAAACTTAGGTGCACCGCTCGATTGGTAAATGGCATGACAAATGCTTTTACAATCAGGGACTTTCCTCTAAAAGTATAGAGAAGCGAATTCTGGATTGGAAGGAAAACTTAGAAAAGCAAAATGTGTTGATGTCGATTAAAAATGAATCACATACAGAGCCGATTGCATTATCCTGCCGATTTTTCAATATTACGTACGGATTTTTGAGTTCGGTAACGACCTTAAGACTACAATTAATTTCGGTTAACATTGTGAGTTGACATTTAAAATGTTTTTCCAGATGCTTGGATTACTGTTGACTTATGGAATAATTATTTTCCAGCTGGGGCATGCATAAAAATGTGAAATCTTTAATAGATGAAACTTAGAAATCACAAAGCACAGATTTATATTATAGGTCATTGCCACAAGGCCTCTTATACTGAATCTGAATTCGAATGCAGCGACCATACCATTTATCTTACATTTTACGTATCTTCTGAGCGGTGCTCGAAGAACCTACAGTATCTCTGGATTTAACTAAAATTTAAAATGTTATAAATTGAGAGAACGTCGTCAGAAAACGACATAGCTCCATGTATACCAAATTCGGAGAAAACCAGTCAAACTTAAAACTTATTAAGATACTTTATACAAATAATACACAAAAATTACCCGCATTTGCAACACATGATTATGCAAATGTCTGTAAGAATTCATTAATAAAAAGTCAAAGCTTACATATTAAAATAAAGACATAAAGAAGTTTCTAGCCATGTACAATTGTATAATCAGTAATTCGTTAAAAGCTGACAATATTTAATAAAAGCAAAAAAATTAAACCACAATTTGATATTGTTTTTACAGAATCTTCATTCATGAATCCACCAACATTTATAAGTACACAAGATGCGAATATTATCAAACCCCTATAAATTGTCAAATTTCAATCATTCTATTTTCATGCAAACGGGTAAGCAGCAATTTAAATATATGCATAATTTAATCGTATGTAGTCAATGGTCTTACAAATTTGCGTAACACCTTGAATTAATGTGTTCTAAGGCCAAAGCGCTGTCGTGAAAATTATATCCAGAAATACAGATCCTGCCGACAAAGGCAGGTTGTTGGTGCACACACAAGGGCCAATGTTCATTTGTGCAGTTTTAGTCATCATTAACTTTCTCGTGAGTTGGCTATTCGATGACCGCCTTTGTTTATTGTCTCCAACTTTACGAATACAAATTTGAACTGCGTCATGAAATGACTGGGATGCCTGGTGTACTCGAGACAGGACATAAAATCCATGAAGTAATCGAGTAACTGTGTACTGTAAAATAATTATAAAAGATTTAATTCCAAACTCTGTCTTAGCTTCAAATTATTCCAGTACTTGAATTACCAGTATGTCCAGAAAGAAGAACTGATAATCCTCCCACGGTGCTCCAACCTTAATCAGTTGAAATATACAGAAGGACTGAATCGCTTGTTGGAATCCAGCCGTCATGTAGAAAATCAAAAGAATATTAGCAAATCCTTTGCGATGCAACTCTCTTAAAGAGTAACCAACATTATTGTAGTCAGTTAAAATGGCATTCATTGAATAATTTGATTTATAGCCAGTTGCCTCCATCGATTTGGTCAGGGTTAATAATACACTCATAGTGATACGCTAAAACACCGGGGAAAGCAAACATAAATGACCAACTGGAATTGAGCGTGATCCCGATGCTTAGTTGAACTGCCCAATATACCGCATTGCCCACTACATTATTCCAGGGAATAGCAGAGCGCATGTAGATTGGATCACTTTGAACATCCACAAACTGGAAGGTGCTCCAAGCGAAATTGGTGTATGTCATGTAGTCCAAAATGGCAATGTGAATCATTAGGCGCCAGGTTTTTAGAGACTTGTTGGACTTGAGTTGAGCCGTTGTTTCCGAAGATAAATGGTCAGCTACTCTTTCCCAGACAGAGTCTAAAGTCTCCAAAGGCTGGAGCAGATAATGCCAAGGATTGAAAAGAAAGTTGTCAGTAGTAAAAAACGGCGTAAAGCAAGTTAGCCACATGAGCAACGCAAGGAATTCGAAAGGGTCAGTGCTGCTGTTGGAGTGGAGCTCCCATAAGCTCTTGATAATGAGACGAATCACCGTCGTGATATTGATGAAGTATAGAAAACGAATGAAAATATAAATGAAGATACGAATACGATTATTTTTGAAGATGTACTTTAGTAAGGATTGATTTCGGTTGGACAGGAAAGGACTTTTAGAAGTATTTGTAGTAGGAACGGGAACACAAGTCATTATGATGTAGTAGCGTAAAATAGCTCGTACATCGAATTGCAGGGTACTAATTTTTATAAGTGAGATAAGTAAGATTTCAGTTCAAAATATGTATGTTTCGAATCACAATCAATGACCAAATGAAACTTATTTTGTAGAGACAATCATATAATCTGGAGGTATGAAATATGTTGATGATTATTTATTTATTAGTTAAGCAATCCTGTTATGACATGTGGATTTTCAAAATATGTCGTGTTTGGAAATATGTCGTCGAATTCGAGTACATAATGCCAATGGTTTATTTAATTTAAGAGTTTTGCAAGTAGTCAGCACATCTAAAAAAGCATAGATAGGTGCACATAACAGTTGGACTACCATATATGTTTAACGGAACGTCCTTTGCTTTGATGAATTATCAACTGACAATTATGAAGTAAAACTTTCACTGGACACCGGGCACGCATAAGTTCTTTGAATCATTAAATAATGAAAAGCTCAAATACCGTTTTCATAATCACATTAATCTTTCTATCGATCGAGATCGTGAAGGATTTATTATGTTTGCTTATGAAAGTGGATGGAGCTCACATGTTCTAGAATTATGTGTAGAGCATTCATGTTAGTGGCTGGAGCTGACGTATGTGTTCTGGAATTTTATAAATAACATGACCTTGTAATCAAATAGAATAGAGATATGTTTAACGACACTATTTTCAAAAAATGAAATTCCTTCGATATGCTCTGGAAGTTTTATTTTTTAACACAGGAAATCATGCAACACGTGTCGTTCGAATTGATTGACGAATCTGACTTTTCATTAGTAAAAAATTTATTGATCACGTAGGATTTAAGTATTTCCCCATTGCAGAACTAGTCATACAAACAAATAAAAATACGTCTTTCTGCTTACTACCGCACGTACTCCATTGATGCAACTACTTGACAAATTTAGTTGATTGTGAATATTACTTGACTATTAACACATTGTGGAAAAGCATACAAATTGATTACGCGCCACACCCTTGTAGTGCCCACTCAAATTTTGTTAAAAAAAGCAGTGACAGGGCCATATCAAATTTTATAGCTTTCTATTTCATTTTCTTGATGGGAACATAACGAAGAAAATGGAACTGCTTAAACCCGACGATTTTGAACATCCCGTATCAGTGTTGGAGTTCTTTTTTAATTTTTGCTTTTACATCTTCTTAGTTCCCCTTCGTTTTAAATGGAATCATGAAACAAAGCAGTATTCTTGGAATTGCTACAAACTTCATTCGGTGAAAAAGCATACGTTGAATCTATTTATATTTGTGGAATTCCTATTACATAATTTTGATCTTTAAAATGTGGATTTTGTTTAGATCGTCTGTGGATATTTTCACATTTCCGTCATCCTCAACGTTTTACTTCGCGTGTCTGACTCTTACGAGAAATTTCAAGACCAGCATCAGGACGCTAACCTTTTAAGTAAAACTTTGTATTTAGTATGCGACATTGCGTCCAGCTGCATGTTTTCCCTATTCATCAGGTTGGTTTGGGTCAGACGAAACTCATTGGCAGATATTGTCAACAGAACTGCATCAATCAGGAAAAAACCATATTTCATGCTAAATGGGGTAAATAAAAAGCAAGCATAATAAAAAGTTTGGAAATTTGAAGTAATACTCTTTTAATGTTTTTTCTAGTTGATTACTTTCCTCTGCCTTGTCTTTGTAATACAAAAGACATATTTGGAAGACTTACAAGCATTTGGATCGTATCATCAGGGAAAAATGGAACATCACCCTAGTTGCCGCAGAGCAAACCATGAGAGCTAATTTACACATGTTCATTGCCTCACAATCCCAACATATTCAAATACTTTGGCATCTTACTCAGCGGCACGTTTACACTTTTACTTTCTCTACCATCTCTTCCTCTTCGTGTTAAGCTGCAACGTGCTGTTCGTCGCTTGGGATTTTCAGCAGGATTTGGCTCGTTATGAGTTAGATGTGATGGCAGTAAGTTTCATTTTTTAAATTCAAGCAAAGAAAAATCGGCTATGCCTTTGAAACAAATTAATTTTGCAGGGCACAAAAGCTTATAGAAGCCTACGGCAAAAGACGGATTCTATTAACAATCTTTTTGGAGGACAAATTCTTTGCTTGTATGTACTAGACGTTGCCTTCTACTGTGAGAATTCCAAAGATCTTAATGGGACAGACGACAATGAATGCTCTTATGGATGTTTTAATGTACTTAGCGATTAATACCTTGACTTGGATTTTCGCAGCCGAATCCCATTCGAACGTTAGAGATGAAAGGCAAAAACTTGATTTACGTGTTTCCTTAAAATTCTTATAAAACACAAGTTTTGTGAAACTTTTTAGATTCATCAAGGGATCTTAAAGTGGCATGGAAAATGCTTTTATGATGATGACTTCTTTTTATCCATTCAAGCTGACCTGAAAGTGAAAAGTGACTGGAAAGAAGAGATGGTAAAGATAGAACGGCAAATGAAGTTGATGTCGATTAAAAATGAACTAAATTCAGAACCAATTGCGATATCATGTCGGTTTTTCAATGTAACAAATGAATTTTTAAATACGGTAAAAATATTCTTGCTTTTAATAAGGATCGAAAAATTTCTAACTTATGTAAATGTAATCATTGTTTTGGGTTTGCTTTTAGATGGTTGGATTACTTGTGACTTTTGGGATCATTAGTCTTCAACTGGGTATTTCTTAAAGTTACATTCTGCATTTCTAAAAGAAGCACCTAGAATATATAACTTCTTTATTCTTTAACTTTAAAACTTTAAAATTGTATGTAACTAAACTAAATAACTAAGTAGGTCCCATCATTTATTTGCCTTACACTAAATCAATTGTAAGCGGACTGTTAGAAGTACCGAATGTCTTATTGTATTTGAAGATAAAATCATTTTCACAAGCTAACAATATGTTTAAATATTTTGTTATGATAAAAAATCTTATTATAGCATTAGAGCAAAAAAAATTATTTAAATTAGTTTCTCTATATTAGTATGGGATATGACTAGAGGAACTGAAATCCAAATTAAAACGAATGATATTGTTGAAGTATGCTTTAAACTTTTTACAATGGACACCACTCTTAATTTCTGAAGATAAAGATAGCATACGGTATAGCATTAAAATTATAAAGTTTCTTAGCTTCTAATGAATCTAAAATACACATTTTTTTCACTTTGCTCAGCTTTATTACACTTATACACCTGTGAAATCAGACTGACTTGACAAATAACTTTCTCCTGCATTTTTCTGCAGGCAAAACAAACCAAATACAATTTGATACACGCATAATTATATCTTCGTTTTTGTGTGATGATTAACATCTAATTGATTTTATTTCGTTAATAAACTAATTATATTTCGGTTGGTTCATTCATAAAAAATTCAGCTCACAGTTGGGTGTCTGCATTTTGAGACAGATTGTCGTGCACGAAGTTTGTAAAAACTTCTACATGTAAAGTTTACGTCTGGGCAGTGGTTTCTTCTTTCGTTCCCATTTTCTAAGGCGTTTGAGGGTTGTGCCCAACCTACTATAAATCCATTCCAGAACGAAAACAAGAATACAAATCAAGATAGCCCAAGGGTACATAGCAAGTATCGGCATTAGGTCAACGAGTTGATGCCCTGTCTCGTCTCGGAAGTCGTTTTGTGTGCTGTTCACTTTCTTTTTATTGGGATTTTGCACCTGCAAAACATTTTGATACATGTATAGAATACGTTGTCAAACGGATTCTTCCGCAAGCCAAGATACAACAGAGGTAAGTTTCTCTGCCCATGGAAAATCCTTCACGAAGCCATAGCACTTTCCCCGTGGTGCCGTCAATCTAACCTCTTTGAAGATTACAAGTCGTCGCTCGTGTTTTGAAAGCTGTAACATCAACAGAAGAAGAACATCTCGTTGGATAATGCATGCAAATTTACTCCTCTTGAGAACCTCCGTTAAGCATTCCTTCTGAGAAGTCAAGTATTCAAAGCGAGAGAAAGCCTGCTCAAATTGAGTATCCTTTAACGCATTCTCGAACCAGTCGTTTTTTAGAAACACTCCGATCTTCCAATCTGGGGTTTGAAGGAGTTCCTCAACTGGCTCAATAGGGGTGAGCCGAAATGGTGTCAAAGCCTCGGTAGTCAAATGAATTCCAATAAAATAAAACGATGTCATTGTGAAGGCAGACCATGTTAAAGCAAATAAAGCCCAAGAACCCTGGCAGCCCTGCATTCTAATTTTAAGGACTTTTTCAATAGTTTGCTGACCTACAAGGGTTTCGAGAATAACCACAATCCAGTTCCATTTCTGCAAGTTCCAAAATTTGCCAGGTGTTTCCACATTTCCTCCTTTTTGCAAGAAAAAAATTGCGCTGCCAGTGGCAAGCAGACAAGTGAAGACGATTGCAATGTACAACTCAGTATCAGCAAAAGCTTCACCTCCACGAGAAAATCGACTCCGAGTCACGTAAACCCATCTGTTGCGCAAGTAAATCCTAGTGAAGCCTAGTTTTGGTAGAATGTATGGAAATGGATCCAAATCGATGGTAAGAGCCATTTTCTCTTTCACAACTTTCTCAAAATATGCTACGTATTGTGAGGTGGTGGATGTTGATGTATTACTGGTCAGCGAAGAACTGGTGTTAGCCTTTCCTGTTTCGGTTTTCATCTCAATTTTTAATTGGGTGAGGACAGGCAACAATACAAAATTAAATCTGAAGGAGTAGTAAGATAAAAGTAGGGAACCGTAGCCAAAATTCGTTTTCCCAGAAGGGTTGAGAGCAGTCACTGCAGAAATGAGAGCTAGTTTCTGCCCATGTAAATTGTCATGCAAATGAAGAAAAGGAATAGTGTAGCGAGTGAGTTGTTTGGATTGGAGATCAAATTTTGAGAGGAGGAGTAGCTTTTTGTGGCAGTGAAAACACCAAGTTTTGGAAATGATGCAAGTTGCCCCAGTTTGCTTTCCTTTTCGTGGACACGGTGAAATTTCAAGTTTATTTTGGTACATGTCAAAGATACTGCTGGATATGAAGGGAAGTCCTTTTCCAGAAGCAGATTTTAAGTTTATGAAAATAAAATGAGCTCTGTTAATGGTTCCAGGATACAGGAGATTTTTCAAAAAGGTTCCAAATATATGCTGGTGCTCTTCTCCTGTTGAAGCCCACACAAGATGATTTAGAGAAAGTATCTCACTACGCCCCAACTCTGCGCTGACGTTCATTAACACATTATTATAATCTTCATTGGTGATATTCAGACTTCCAAGACTTGCTGAGACATGTTTTACGGTAAAAACTAGTTGAAAATGATGCTGATTTTCATCCCAAACTCCATGGTTTGAGTTTGTCTGAAAAGTTGACTCCAATTTAAATTTGAAAACTCCAAGAGAAATCCCACAGAATGAATAGCTTTCAACTCTCGGTGAAAAACTAAACAGGGTCAAGTCGATTGGCTTGTCGTCGATCATTCATTACTTTTTTTTATATATATAAAGCCTTGCTGCTTATATGTAACTAAAATAATTGTTATAGTCTGGTTTTGTCAACTGTAATTGACTTTCCCATCGCGTGCTCATAATATTTAATGCAATATTCTCGGATCAATCGAAGCCACTCCTGAGTGAGTTTTTTTTGTGGTTTTTAGACTAGTTTCATAACATACCATATAATTCGATGCGGAGCAGAAGACATAATTAGTAAAAATTCAATTACTTTTGCTATCTAGTCTACAGCAGCAATGAATTAATTTAACCAAGTCACGCTAGTCCCTCCACTGGATAGGTAGGTTAAGCAAATAAACCAAAAAATAGGATGTGAGAAACTGAAAACTTGGGGTATATGCGTTACACGTGAAACAGCTTTGTAACTTGACGTTACCTTTCCGTTTTCAAATTTGAATAACTTTTTTCCAAAAAAGGATCAGTTTTAGAAATTTTCACATGTAGATTTATTTCACATTTGCATTTATCTCCGCATTAAATTCTTTTGTAGTCCACACGAAGTGTAAATGGGGATATGAAGGTTTAGAGAAAGTCAAGCATGTCGCTTATATGCAAATTTGCTTGGTCAAGGTCAAGGGAAGAATTTTCTTTGTTAGTAATCGTTTGCTTGCCCTAATGAACAAGTTTACAACAAACGTTTCTGCCACTTTCTGCATATCCTTTCAAAACTAATTTTAGGGTATAAGTACAAGCTCGGGTTTCAAAAGTCGCCATTCTTTGCTTCGACTTTTGAGATGAAAGAAGTCTGCAATTTTTCTCTCCGAAAAATTAATATTTTGTATTTTTCCGTTGACTTACGATTCTAACCTAAAGGGGAGCTTAAAAGAAAGGAAAAGCTAAAGACTTTGTAAGGGCACAACTAAAGGCAGTGATATTTATTTTGAAGTGATCGCTTGTCTTAATCTTTCATTTCTCTTGTTTTAACTTCAGATTCGTTTTAAACACCTTTCGTTTAACACCCATGGATCCTCCAATGGCTATCCAGGCCCACCGGATGACCGAAGCTATGAAGACAATGATGTCAGAAATGGCTTGCATCGAATGCGGACAACTGTCTCCTGCCGAGCAGCGGTACATCTGTGCCGATGGGCACCTATATTGCTCAGTTTGCGGAAAGGATCGTGGAATAAAGCATGACTTTAAGTGCCGTGCTGAATGCGTTGACGAAAACGCGAAGGAAGACGCCCAGGAAGAGCCACTCTACTTCCCAATTTGTCAAAAGAAGATCATCCCATGTCTTCCAGAGCCGATGTACACTGCGGTTTGGAAATGTCCAAATGAGAATAAAGGATGCAAGTCTCAAATCACGGTCACTGACTTTCACCTGCATTTAGAAGAATGCGATTCGAAGTACGCTCAACATGAGGAGAAAAAAGCTTCAACTCAAGAACAAAAGTATTTCAAAATTACTTATCTTTATACA
This sequence comes from Orchesella cincta, assembly GCA_001718145.1. NCBI lineage: Eukaryota > Metazoa > Arthropoda > Collembola > Entomobryomorpha > Orchesellidae > Orchesella > Orchesella cincta. Next base: position 36,886 of record LJIJ01001664.1, read on the forward strand.
CAATTTCGTATCCAAATACTTCAAATTCTATTGTTTTTTAATGCAGTGAGTCATCCAGCGTAGCTGCTGCATCATTGAAGAAACCGTGTCCAATAAACGGATGTCAGGTGGACTGTTCCGACAACGAAATTATGGAGCACTTGACTGCTCACCATCGTCTCAAAATCTATGTCATGAAGAGGAACGATGAGGGATTTGACGGGCTTATAAACATTCCAGAATCAATTATTGAAGGTAAGGTTAAACTTTTCTAAAGAAATAATTCATCTAACAAACAAATTAGGCGAAATGGGTAATGCTCGGAACATGATAATTTGTTGTAGATCGAGTCCCATACCATTGCATTCTACGACGACCAGAAGAAGTCTTTCTTCTCTGTATTGAGCCAGTTTCCTATCTAGCTCCCCACGACCACCTCGGCGCTTGGATACGTCAGCTAAACGTCATCAACCATGTGGATGGGATAGAGAAAAAACCTGTGTCTGTATTCAACTTCCTGTTGGAAAACTCTTCGAATGAAAAGCGCACAGAGGTAAAATGATCACGAAGTCATATCAAGATCACTTATGTTTTATAACAATTCAAGCCAGTGATTCTTTTTTTTTTTGAAAATATGTCTAGGTTCGATTCACCAGCAATTGCAGCCACTGGGGCAAACCAACCGAGGATGTTGTCGATGAAAGGAAATGCATGATGTTGCCGTATGGCTTCATTAAAATGAATTCGGAACGGAAGAGGAGCATGGATAACGTGGAGCTGGATCTGGAGGAGGAAAATTAGCTAACTATGTATGATCCAGACATCTTGTAAGTAACTAGCTGGTGCTGGCGGTGGAAGGATGATTGAGATTCTGATGTGGCTTCGTCCTACGTTTTGCTTCCGAAATGGGTTGAATTCTGATTTTGTATTACTATTTTATATTTTTCCTTTCTTGAAACTCGAATTTATGTTGAACTCAAGGTAGTTATTACATATTATGTGTTTAGTTGCAAATACAAATTTATGCTCAGTGACGACTAAGCATAACTTCAAACAAACTTATTCGTGGGGTTTATTCGCTCAACTTAACCTACAAAAATTGCATCTTCATAAAACGTTCAGGACTATTCCAGATCATTACATTAATAGTTGGGGTTATAAATTCATCACGCATCTTGCGTAAGAAAATAAATTGTTTAATTGCAACATTTGCACAAAAAGCGAAATCTTTCTGGTTTGAATTTGGAAAGGCTTCAAACAAATCACCAAATTTCAACTGAAATTGTACATCTCGTGATGGAACTTACATAAACCTGTGTTGGCAAAAAAGCGCTTTTTTCGTCAAAAATATGTGCTGATTCGCTTTTTTGCTGTTTTGAAGCTTTTTTGCTGTTTTGGAGCTTTTTTGCTGTTTTGGTGCTGTTTTGCTGGATTCAGTAATATACAAGGCAGATTCCTATGAATTATGACAATGACTTCATGATGCTATTGGGAAATATCATCTAATTAACACGCAGACATAACTCAAATGGAGTTATCTGTTTGCACGAATTCAAAAAGGATTGATTTGTGCAAAAAAACTGAAATTTTTGGTAATTTTTTCAAAAAAGCAAAACAGCAATCCAGCAAGCAGATTTGATCAGCAAAAAAGCTGCTTAAATAGCAAAAAAGCAGCTTTTCAAAACAGCGCTGTTTTGCTGATTGCCAACACTGACATAAACGTACATTACGACGTCTCGTTACCTGCTAAATACATGGTATTTTAAAATAGTAGTATATTCAGTATCTACGTCTTGGTTCGACAAAAATATTGCAGTCGGATGAGAATCAATTTAAATAACAATAAATTTAGAATGCTAACTAATTAAATATTTTAAGCCCGCATTTTGTTTCTTGACTTAATAAATTAAAATTTCACAGGTAATAAGGCGTCCGATCAACAATGTACAAAATGGAATATGACAGTGGCGGAACTATCGATATGAAAGCCC